>JAABKJ010075445.1:13929510-14018411 GCA_011634705.1 Andricus grossulariae | reverse complement strand
GAATTCATCTGATTATTATTTTAAATTGAATTTTTTTTTTAAATATCAATTATGATATTTTTAGTTGAAAATTCATGTTTTGAGGATAAAAATTCAACTCTTTGGTTGAAAGTTGAACTACTTTCTTAAGAATTCTTTTTTTGGTTGAAAATTCAGAATTTCAGTTGAAAATTCGTTTTTTTTTTAATTGGTTAAAAATTAATTCTTTTAACTGAAAATTTAACTCTTGTCGAAAATCCAACTGATTGGTTGAAAATTAAATTTTTTATTGAAAATTAATTCTCCCAAATAAAAATTTAACTACTCCACTTTAGTTTAGAAATTCAATTATTTAGTTAAAAATGTTTATGAATGAAAAAAAAAATCTAAAAATTAATCAAATCAAATTTGGTCTAATTTGTTGAAATTGGTCTTATTTGGTAAAAAATTAATCTTCTTGGTTGAAAATTTAACTGTTTGGTTATTAATTAATCTGTTTCAGTTGAGGATTCAAACATTTGTTGAAAATTCGTATTTTTTGGTTGAATTCGACTGATTATTTTAAATTAAAATATTTTTTTGTTGAAAAATCACAAATTACATTTTTAGTTGAACATTCACCTTTTTAGTATAAAAATTCAACCCCTTCTGTTGAAATTCGAACTACTTTCTTAAAAGTTATTTTTTTTGGTTGAAAATTCGTTTTTTTTTAAATTAATTATTTAACTGAAAATTCAATTGATTGGTTGAAAATTAACTTTTTTGTTGAAATTTAATATTCTCGGGTTGAAAATGCAACTTTTTGTACAAAATTCGTCTTTCAGGTTTAAAAACTCAACATTTTGGTAGAAAATTTCAATTATTTTGTATAAAAATAAACTGTTTTGTAGAAAATTAGTTTTTTATTGAAAATTAATTCTAGTACATAAAAATTTAACTACTCCACTTTAGTTAAAAAATTCAATTATTTAGTTAAAAATGATTATAAATGAAACAAATACAATCTAAAAATTAATCAAATAAAATTTGGACTAATTTGTTGAAAATTCGTCTTTCTTGGTAAAAAAATTAATCTTCTTGTTTGAAAATTCAACTGTTTGTTTATTAATTAATCTGTTTAGTCAAGGATTCCAACATTTGGTCGAAAATTCGTCTTTTTTGGTTGAATTCAACTGATTTTTATTTTTATTTAAAATCTATTTTTTTTTTAAATATCAATTATTATATTTTTAGTTTAGAATTAATCTTTTTATGATAAAAATTCAACTCCTTTGTTGAACTACTTTCTTAAAAGTTCTGTTCTTTTTTTTTTGAAAATTTAGACTTTTAGCTGAAAATTAGTTTTTTTTTTTTGGTTAAAAATGAATTCTGCAATATTGGATTATAGTGGAACTCTTCATGGAATACATAGGACAGGTGAAAATAATTTGCGAACAAAAATAAATATGTTGAGCGGCGCAGTTGATAATTTAACTGCAGATGAAGAAAGGTCTTGTCCAGTAGGCAAAAATCACCCAATCTTCCCTAACATTTTTATTAAATCTTTTGCAAATTACGATTCACTATATTTCGAGTGGAATCCAAATGGCAAATGCTATCCTGATTCTTCTTCTTATGCCAGACAAAATTCGCCCGCCCGGACTTCTCCTCAGTAGCCTCCTATTCATGCCAAGTTCAGTTTTCCTCCGGGCAGGACTACTTTTTATTGACTACCAGGATATGCACTTGGACGACTTGGATATATTTCGCTTATTCCCGAGCCAAATCAGAACTTGCTATTCGAGTTTCGAGGATACTATTTTCCCACCGATAAAGAAATTCGATTGCTTGTAGGAAATAGTAAATTTGTGTCACGCCATAATAAGAATATATTGTGTTATCGACATCCAATGGTAAAGTTTTTGCAATACTGGAGTATACTAAGATCCTTCGTGGAATATATAAGACAGATAGAAATCATTTGAGGATGAAAATGAATATGATAAGTGGTGATGTGAGGAATATGACATCAGATGAAATGAACGTATGTCACGTAAGGCAGATATTACCAAATCTTCCCACACCTTTTTATGAAAGTTTTTGCAAATCGCGCTTCACTGCAGGCTGTGTATATTTAGTTCAATGAAAAAATTCCAGAATAAAACGAAATAATCCTTGTAGCCTAAAGTTGCATCAGAATTAAATTAAAACATTAAAACATCATTGCAGTTTTTTCTTCGATCTGCCATTTTGCAAACTTAATGTCAATGCAAATAACGAACTTTTGCGTAAGAGGTTATGATTTTTAATATTGAAGTCCTATGAGAGAGCTCTAATTTCTATAATATACAGGCGGTTCAAGCTGTGAAATCAATTTTGAAAATTTGTTCAATTTCGTAATATCGTGATTACCATCTTACTAATTCAAGATGTCACCCTTTTCGGCTGCCTTGTTACTGTTGAATCTAAATGATAACAAGTGTTTCCTCCTGAATGACTTACGCACTGCCTCTAGTTTTGATTCTAATATATTCACAACAAAAGAACATTGAATAGAAAACAGATAGTAAAATTATAAAGGGTTCAAGAAAACACAAGCGATTCCATATTCGACTTACACTGACGTATATCTATTGCCACACATCATTCGCCAGGGTCCATCAATTTGTCTGTGTGAGTCCATTGAATTTGTCAAATTAGGTTAGATCATGATATCATTTGATGCCGTCCCGATCCGTCTGAATTTGTTAGAAACACATGTCCGTTGGTGCAGTTTGAAGGGCGACGTGCGTTAAAACCTAATGAAAAATAAGAGGTCGGATCGGACCACCGTTTGAAAAGGTCATTTCTGGCCAACGTCCAACTTGAATGAGTGTGACCGACTCGAAGGTACAAATGCGTAGGTAAGATAGGGCATTTTTCCCATAATTTTTCTGATTTCGATTGGATGTTCATTGTCAAGCGACAGTTTCGAAAGTACCCATGAAAGGAAGCTATATTATGAATCGTTGACTTCTAAAAAACTTCTGACTGTCATAACGTGACCCAAAGACACATTTGAGTCTTTTCATTTGATATTTTCAAATTTTTATTTTAATTTCATTGACTAATAATGATCAATTTTTTCCAATTTTGTATTTATTTCAGTAGTTTATAACTTTCAATTATCATCAGTTCCTAATTGTAAAAATATTTCGTAAGGGTAAGAAACTGTTAATTAGTTAACGGTAATTTCAATATTATTATCAGGGCCTAATTATTATATCTCAAATTCGGTGTCCAAATAAATCGATTGCTCACATAGAAACGACGCTGGGAGATGAGAAAATGCACCTACATGGATTTGTGTCTTTATAGGTATCACTTACAATCTCTATTCACATCACATGTGTTGATGCGTTTGCAGTAGTGGCTGTACCTTAGGCAGGATCATCTTCGATACCTTTGACATATGAGCTGCTTTTTCAGGAGCTTGCTGGATGATTTTCTCACAGAGGATCTGATTTGAATTTGTGATAGAGGCTCCCGAAGATATTTTCATATTATAGCTTATATTCATGGTGTTGTCTCAGGTCAGCTTCTCCGAAATTTTGAATAAATCGTTTGACGTAACTAATATTGTACCTCCTAAATCGCTTCCTGATAATACAAGCGATACTGGCTAATATTACTATTGAGATTAGAGAAACAAAATAATAGGTAACTAATCACAGGAATGTTAGTAAATCTAATTCAATATAAGACCTACGAGTAAGTGTTCAATTATTTTCGAGAAATGTCTTGTGATCACTGAATGTCTCTAATTTGTTCTCGACCGGACTATTTCCAATTTTCATGACAGAATTTTTATTAAAAGTTGCATTGGGCATATTCATTCTGCCGACTGCTCCCTGTGGAGAAAGTAAATTTATCCCGCTCAAGTCTTCACCTTGATCCAATATGACTCGTTTTGTATGAAATTTTGATATCACAGATTTTATACGTGTCTTGTGTTAGTTGGCGCAGCAGCTGACTTTCGCAAGTTTTACTGGACGGTGTTTCGTGGACGATAAGATGTCCCTTGAAAAGCTGATATTGTTGAAGGTACTTACATTCCAAGAATTGATCTTCAGTCACTGGAATGTAGGTTCTTTGAGATTCATCTGCGACGATATACCTAGAATTAAAATTTATGTATGCCCTTCCAGAGTTGGTTACAAATATTTCTTGAGGTACAGATATTGAATAAATATCTCAGAAGTGATAATTTGATTTGTCAAAAACTGGTATGTCCAGCACGAACCTTAAAGGTTCATTGCTTACCATGATCGTTGATGTTCATGAATGTGCAAATTCCTCCATACTGACTTTTGTTCCTTGAGTAGGAATCATGAATTTAAGAGCATTGCTCTGTAAATGTCGATATACAACCTCTAGTTGGTTGATGGTTAATAGAGAGGGCTGTAGATGTCCTGTTCTAGGGTCGTATAGAGGATCTAGGAGTTGATCGGCTGATCTTGTGTAGCTATCCAATCCAGCTCCCATCATTCTCAGCATTTGATTTAAAGTGTTTGTGTCGTTGATTCATGGCATATATTCTCTAATTTGATTGAGCGTCACTACAGTAATGTTTAAATCAAGTTTGAACTGGTTAGGCTGTCTTTTCTGATTTTTTTTTCTCTTGGATGTAATTGATCGAGATCGGCTCTCAAAACATGAGTTTGTTGCCCAATGAGGTGAGATAAATTAATTTTCGCATCATTGACCTTTTTGACTTTTGAGTCTAATAGTTGCTCATTATCATATGTGACAAGTCCTGCACCAGATCTTATTATTCGTGGCAGAAATCCTAGCATCGGAGATGCTCTCCGTTGTCTGATCTTCGTCGGTAGGATTTTTGGATAAAGGTTTTTGGTCCTACGTTCCAGTTTTTCCGTCTTGAGCCAAACGGGATTATTTAACTGCTTAGTTCAAAAAATTAATTTTCCTGCAAAAAAAGGGAATTTTCAACAATATAGTTCAATTTGAAACTCGAATATTAAAATTTTTAGTTGAAAAAATTAGTGAAAAAAAAAAGAATTTTCAACAAGAGTAAAATTTTCAAAATAAGAGGTCAATTTTCAATTAAACCAAAAGGACGAATTTCCAACAAAATACGTGAATTTTTAACCAAATACTGGAATTTTCAACTAAAACAGATAGTTAACAAATTAATTAAATCCAGTAATATAAAGCTACTTTTACAAATGAAAAACCAGTGTTTATATTATATCCAAAAATAGCAAAATTCTGAATTTTCTTATGAATATTGATTAAATAATTAATAATTGTTATGAAAATTGTTTTAAAAATTAATAATACTTGTAAATTTGCAAAGCATCAAAGCAAAGATTCACCGGAAAGACATTCTTAGTAGATTCCATAAAAAAATTAGTCTGATTATTGAAAAAATAACTGTAAAATTGTTTATAAAAATTATTTACACTAATGAGCAATAACAACTTTTTTATTTAATCGTAATGAAACAATAATTTCTCTCACATTTTATACCAATACTCTAGATTTTAATGAGCTAGACGTGGCGAATTCCGAAAAATGACTTTTGTTTATTAATTTATTTATAACGTAATAAAAATTTTTTAAATGATTTCCACCCACTAGATTTTATTTCTAGATAATTTTAGCACAGATTTAATAAGAGCTTCTTTGATCAGTCTGGAAATCTTTAAAAAATTGTACTTCAGAAAAGTTTAAAAAAATGACAACTTTATTTTCAAATAAAAAATTAATAATATTTAGGGTCCTAATCGAATAAATAGTGTAGGCTAGATATTTAAAAAAACGCTTAAATTAAAGATCTTGTACAAACTTTAATAATATTAGAAAATATAAATTTAATAATAATAATGAATAATACAATAATAAATAATAATAATAAATAATATATGGAAATAATAATAAAAAATTAAACAAGGAGAATAAGAATTGCAATTTTAAAAAGATAACGAAGAAATGTTGCTTTGTAAAATCAAAATTGAATTTTTTTAATAAACTAAATTGCAATATTGACAAAAAATGTAATTTTTTAGCTTTTACCTCATAATTTGTAGCCAGTGCCATTTTACGGACTAACAAACTAAAGTGAACGTAAGTGCGTAATATAGTGAATGTTTATTTTTAACGCAGGCGCCTGTCGCGACTGATTAAAAATCAGTCAACGAATAATCAGCGCTCTTTTTAAAAGAAACAAAAAGTAAAGTTATTATTTTTTTCAAATTTTAGGTACTGAAAAAAATATCATACAATTTTTAGTACGTCCAAAAAGAAATAAAGAAAATAAAAATATAAAATAAATAAAAAACATAACAAATATAACATAATAAAATTTTTACAATTTGAAATTAGTTAATGAATACTAGAAATAAGTGAATGATTATTTATTACTTTAGTTTCTAATATTTTTATTTTATTTATGTATTGTTATCCTTATAGCATAACCATGAAATAATTTTCTTATGGAAAAAAATCATAACTTTATTTATTCTTTATCATAATTTTTATTTGTCACTCTTGACTATTTACTATATTTTCCTTACTTTAATTTCATTTTATTTTTATTTTTATGCATGTTGCATAATTTATCATTTTTTTTAAATTAAAATGAGTACAATTCATTTCAGAAACAAGAATTCCAGAAATCCGAGACTTTTGTTAATATTTTATAAAAGAACAAAAAAAAATAATCCTGTACCAAAAATATAATAGTCGACTTTTCATCCCAAAAAGATGAAGTTTCTACAAAAAGAGACGAAATTTCAAACCAAAAAAGTGAATTTTCAAAAAAATTTTCAGTGTAAAAAGAAAAAAAAGTCAATCAAATTTTTGAATTTTCGAGGCGAAAAGACAAATTTTCTACAAAACAGTTAATTTTTTAACTAAAAAATGTGAATTCTAAAAGGAAAATGTAATATTTGATATTTCAACCAAAAAATAGTTAAATTTTCAACCAAAAGAGATTAATTCTTCACCAAAAATATAATAGTAGACTTTTTAAAACCAAAAAATTAAATTTCTATAAAAAGAGATGAATTGTCAAACGAAAAAGACGAATATTCAACAAAAGAGTTGAATTTTCAACAAAGAAAGATTTTTCAGTCAAGAAAGATAAAATATTTCAACCAAATAGTTGATTTTTCAAGAAATAAATTAATTATCAACTAAAAAGTTTCTCTTTCAAAGAAAAAGATAAATTTTCAATCAAAACATTAAAAAAAGTAAATTTTCAACAAAAAAAATTAATGTCAAACAAATAGTTGAACTTTTAATAATAATGATCAATTTTCAACCAGATAATAAGAACAAAAAAGTTACATTTTCATCAAAAAAATTAATCTTTAACCGAATAGTTGAATTTTCAAATAAAAAATTTTTCCAACCAAACCATAAAAATGAAAAAGTTAAATCTTCAAGCCAAAAACACGAATTTTTCATCACAGTTGATTTTTCACCCAGAAAATATTAATTTTACATAAAAAAGTTAATTTGCAATAAAACAATGGATTTTTTAACAAAAAATTTGAATATTTAACTAATAAAAAACTGTTCAACCAAAAATAAAATAATTCAATCTTCAGGTAAAAAAAATTATTTTTAACAAACAAAAATCAAAATTTCAACAAAATAGTTCAATCTTCAACAAACTAGAATAATTTACAACAAACCAGTTGCATTTTTGACCACAAGAAATAAAATTTCTGCCAAAAAAGAAGAATTTTCTAACTAAAAAGTCGAATGTTCAACAAAAGAGTTGAATTTTCAAATAAAAAAGATAAATTTTCAACCAAAAATGGAATAATTAAATTTCCAATTCAAAAAATTACTTTTGAAAGAAAAAAAAACTAAATTTTTAACCAATGACGAATTTTCAAAACAAAAAGACGAATTTTCAACAAAAGAATTGAAATTTCAACCAAGAAAGATATTTTAGTCAAGAAACAAAAATATTGTCACCAAATGGTTAAATTTTCTATCAAAAAAGACGAATTTTCTACCAAACAATTGATTTTTCACCGCGAAAATATTAATTTTACATCAAACAGTTCATTTTCAGTAAAATAATTAATTTCTTTAACTAAAAAGTTGAATGTTTGACTAAAAAACAAATTCCAACCAAAAATAAAATAATTAAATCTTCAATTAAAAAAATATATTTTCAACCAACAGAAAACAAATTTTCGACAAAATAGTTTAGTCGATATAAAACTAAATTTGTTTATAACAAACTAGCTGCATTTTTAACCAAGAATATAAAATTTCTGCCAAAAAAGATGAATTTTCAAACTAAAAAGACGAATGTTCAACAAAAGAGTTGAATTTTCAAATAAAAAAGATAAATTTTCAAACAAAAATATAATAATTAAATTTCCAATTCAAAAAATTACTTTTGAAAGAAAAAAAAACTAAATTTTTAACCAATGACGAATTTTCATTAAAAATTCAACTATTTGGTTAAAAATGTATGTAACTGGTTAAAAATTCATTTTTTCTGGAAGAAAATTAAGCTTCTTGGTTGAAAATTCAACTATTTGATTAAAAATGTATTTAACTTGTTAAAAATTTATCTTTTCAGGTAGAAAATTAATCTTCTTGGTTAAAAATTCAACTATTTAGTTCACAATGTATGCATTTTGTTAAAAATTCAAGTATTTAATTAAAATTTAATGTAACTTGTTAAAAATTCATCTTTTCTGCAAGAAAATAAATCTTCTTGGTTGAAAATTCAACTATTTGATTAAAAATGTATGTAACTTGTTAAAAAATCATATTTTCTGGTAGAAAATTAATCTTCTTGGTTGACATTTTTTGTTTGTTTGATAAAAAATTATTCTTCTTGAAGGAAAATTGAAATATCTGGTTAAAAATTTCTGTATTTTGTTGAGAATTAATTTTTTTTTTGCTAGAAAATTAATATTTTTTGGTAGAAAATTAATCTTCTTGGTTAAAAATTCAACAATTGGGTTAAAACTTTATTTAAGTTGTTAAAAATTCATCTTTTCAGGTAGAAAATTAATCTTCTTGGTTGAAAATTCAACTATTTGGTTAAAAATTTATGTAACTTGTTAAAAATTCATCTTTTCAGATAGAAAATTAATCTTCTTGGTTAAAAATTCAACTATTTAGTTGATATTTTGTTAAAAATTCTACTATTTAGTTGATATTTTGTTAAAAATTCAACAATTTGGTTAAAACTTTATTTAAGTTGTTAAAAATTCATCTTTTCAGGTAGAAAATTAATCTTCTTGGTTAAAAATTCAACTATTTGGTAAAAAATGTATGTATTTTCTTGAAAATTCTTTTTCTTTTTGGTAAAAAAATTCATCTTCTTGATGTAAATTCAAATATCTGGTTAAAATTTCTGTATTTTATTGAGAATTAATTTTCGTTTGTTAGAAAATTAATCTTTTATGACGCAAATTTATCTTTTTGATAAAAAATTTATCTTTTTGATAAAAAATTAATCATTTTTGGTAGAAAATTAATCTTTTCCGACATAAATTTATTTTTTTGTTAAAAATTAATGAATTAAATTGCATCAAGCTTCGTAATAAATATTAAAAATCAATACTTTAAATTTCCAACACAAGAATAACAATTATTCCATTCCAATCACACGAAAACAGTAGCAATAACTTTTTTTTTGAATGAAAATCGTCTTTTGTCTCGAAAAGGTCAAAGTTGAGACTCTTGACTGCCACGATTTTGGTCATTTTATCCGTCAGAATTGCAATAAACATGGAAAAAAGGCCAACATAATAAAAGGGGCGAAAATCGAATATTCGAACGTGACTTTAATCAATGAATCACGTACGAAGGCAAACGGTGCAAAGGACATTCGCCCGTAAAATGACCCTGAGATATTTAAATACCAGGAAGCGAACAATCAAAAACTATCTTTTCCGGATTAACCTAAAATCTGAGTCTACTCAAAAATCCTTAAAAAATGTATATCGATTAAATCCTGCAATACCGTTTGCTCAAAGGCCTAAGAATTAGGTTAATATCGACATCGATTATAGGCTCAGGTTTGCATGTCACTCGTTTTTTACAAAAGAATCAAGCCAAGAAAAATGAGTTTTGATCTGGGCTCTTGTTTGCTTACCGTAAAAGTGATTCCCTTACGCATCCTCCAGGATAAAAATATTTCTTGCACACACGTCCTTTTTTCACGTCACGAAACTGCCATCTTAAACCTCTTTTTAAAATTGCACATTTTTAACACTTCGGTCCGTTTTTCGGGGATTGATAGCGATTATCGCGAGACAAAAGTGAGTGAGTCACTATCAGAACAAATCGAAACTGTCAAGATATATAAGACAAAAATGAAATATCAAACAGCAACGGCCATCGGCCATTGCAAATTCGCAACCCGAACTCCCGTTACTTTAACCAGTTGAGTGCGAATAGACGTTTGTACGACCAATTCAAATTTCAAAATTCAAAAGACGAGGCATTTTTTGTTTTAGTGTGTTTTCGAATTTTGGGATCTGAGAGTGATAACTGACAGTGGAGAGTTCTAATTCTCAATTGCAAATGACGTAAAGCACCTTTCGTGAGCATTTTTTAGGTTATCTTTTCGATCTGACCGCACTGCGCATGCGTCGCAGTGACAGCCTCATTGGCTATTGATCGCGCGCTTATTTGAAATGATGACATTTACGACAATCTGCAAATCAATTGTTTACAATATATAATTATTATAAAGAGCAATAAAATAATAGGGGTTATTTAAAATTATTTGATAAAGAAAGTACTTTTTCCTTCGAGTCTAAAGTTGATAATTAAATTGTAAAAATTAAAATCAAGTCATTAATTTACCTTTAACTATAAAATTTGTTTTATTTCAAAATTTGTTTGATTAATTTTGCAATTCAGTAATAAATTTAAAAATAGTGGAACCTAGTGGCAAGTCCATCAGAAAATCAATCTAAACAAGTAAAAGAATTGTCGAAAAAATTAATTTTTTTTTTTACAAAATAGTTAATTTTTCTACCAAAAAGATGAATGGTCAAAAAATAGTTTGATTTTTGACCAAAAAGGAAATAGTTACATTTTCAGTTAGAAAAATAATTGAGAAAAAACAGAATTTTCAACTGAAGATATATCTTTTCTACTAAAAGGATTAATCATAAACTAAAAATATTCATTTTTAACAAAATAGTTGAAATTTAAACGAAAAAGATGAATTTTTAAGCAAAACGATCAATGTTCTACTAAAAAGTACAAATTTAAAAAAAACCTAAATTTAAACAAACAAAGATAAATTGTCAACAAAAAATGAAATCCCTAAATTTCAAGTTAAAAAGTTAAAATTTTAAACAAAATAGTTACATTTTCAAACAAAAATATGAATTTTTACCCAAATAGTTGCAATTTTAATGTAGAAGATACATTTTTAGTAAAAAGATCAATGATTTATTAAAAAGTACAAATGTTAAAAAAAAACTACAATTTAAATTAGCAAAGATAAATTTTCAACTAAGAATGCAGTCGTTAAATTTCACGTTGAAAAAGTTTGAATTTTAAACAAAATTGTTAAATTCTCAATCGAAAATGGAATAATTACAATTTTGGTTCAAAATAAAAAAAAAATAAAAAATTGCAACTAGAAAAACGAATTTTCAACAAAGTAGTTAAATTTCCAATAAAAAAATGAATTTTAAAGTGAAATGATTAATTATTAACCAAAAATATAACTTTTTACACAAATAATTGGAATTTTAATGTGAAACATAAATTTTTAGTAAGAAGATCAATGTTTTATTAAAAAGTACAAATGTTAAAAAAAACTTTAATTTAATTTATCAAAGATAAATTTTCAACTAAAAATGCAGTCGTTAAATTTCAAGTTGAAAAAGTTTGAATTTTAAACAAAATTGTTAAATTCTCAACCGAAAATGGAATAATTACAATTTTGGTTCAAAATAAAAAAAAAATAAAAAATTGCAACTAGAAAAACGAATTTTCAATTTCCACTAAAAAGGATGACTTTTCAATAAAACTGTTCAACTTATAACCATGTATTTTAATTATAAATCAAACAAATTAATTTTCTACAAAAGAGAAGAATTTTCAACAAAATAGTTGAATTTGTAAATAAAAACGATCTAGTTTCAAACAAAAATTGAAATAGTTACATTATAGACCAAAATGCTTACAAAACAAGAGAAATTAATTGAACTTAATATGAAACGCTTTAAATTCCTACGATTTCAAGTTAATATATATTGCAATTTCAGCAAGAGTGGAATTTTCAAACAAAAATATAAATTTTCTATTTAGAGATGAATTTGCTATTTAAAAAAAAACGAAGTTTCAACGACAAAATATTAATTTTTAATTAAACAGTTACATTAATAATTAAATAGTAGAACTTTAAAGCAAGAGACCAATTTGTTTACAAAATAGTTGAACTTTTATGAAAAAAGTTCATTTTAAATCAAGAAAGATGACTTTTCTACAACTAAAGGTTAATTTTCAATCCAAAAGAACGAATTTTGAAGAAAACAGTCGAATGTTCAAACA
Source organism: Andricus grossulariae (assembly GCA_011634705.1). Taxonomy (NCBI): domain Eukaryota; kingdom Metazoa; phylum Arthropoda; class Insecta; order Hymenoptera; family Cynipidae; genus Andricus; species Andricus grossulariae. Next base: position 14,005,892 of record JAABKJ010075445.1, on the reverse strand, counting down.
CAAAAGATTAAAATTCACATCAATTATTTTCAATAAAATCAATCTAGATAACATATTGAATTCAATATGAAACACTTTAAATTCCTACTATGTCAAATCGATATATATTGCAATTTGAACAAAATAGTTGAATTTTCAACCGAAAACGATAAATTTTCTAACAAGAGATGCATTTTCAATCCAGAAAGAGAAATTTTCAACAAATAAAAATTAATTTTTAACCAAGTAATATCATTAACAACAATATAGTTCAACTTTAAAGCAGGAGACGATTTTTTTACAAAATAGTTAAACTTTTAAGAAAAAAGTTAATTTCAAACCAAGAAAGACAACTTTTCTACAATAAAAGATCAATTTTCAATCCAAAAAGACGAATTTTTAACAAAACAGTCGAATGTTCAAACACAAAAGATTGAAATTCACGAAAATTATTTTAAATAAAATTAATCTACATAACATATTGAATTCAATATGAAACGCTTTAAACGGCTACGATTTCAAGTCAATATATATTGCAATAATAACAAGAGTTCAATTTTCAACCAAAAATATATATTTTCTAACTAGAAATGAATTTTCAATTAAAAAAAAAAACGAATTTTTAAAAACAAAATATTAATTTTTATTCAAACAGTTGCATTAACAATTAAATAGTTGAACTCTAAAGCAAAAAAACAAATTTTTTTACAAAATAGTTGAACTTTTAAGAAAAAAGTTCATTTTAAATCAAGAAAAATGACTTTTCCACAATAAAAAATAAATTTTCAATCCAAAAGGACGAATTTTTAAAAAAACAGTCCAATGTTCAAACACAAAATGTTAAAATTCACATAAATTATTTTTAATAAAATTAGTCTAGACAACATATTGAATTCAATATGAAACGCTTTAAATTCCTACGATTTCAAATCGAAACAGGCCAGAAAAAAAAATTATCTTTTCGCAAATAGTCCGACTTTCACAAAGTAATTGAATTTTTAAACCAAAAAAGTATTTTTTTACCCAAAATATTCATTGTTAACCAAATAGTTAAATTTTTAAGCAGATAGTTAATTTTTCAATCAAATAGTTACATTTTTAACCAAATAGTTACATTTTTAACCAAAAAAACGATTTTTCAACCAAATTATAGAATTTTGAAACGAAAAAGACAAATTAGGTACAAAATAGTTGAATTTTAAACCCGAAAATATGATTTCTGAAGAAGAAAGTTAATCTTGTACCAAATAGTTACATTTTAAAATAAATAGTTTAATTTTCAATCAAACAAAAAAACACTTTTTTTTTAACAAAATAGTTCAATCTTCAACCAATAAAATGAATTTTTCATAAAGTAGTTCAACTTTTAACCAAGTAGTTGAATTTTCGACCAAAAAGGATGATTTTTTAAGAAAATAGCGCAATTTTAAACCAAATAGTAGAATTTGTAACCAAAAGAGATAAATTGATTATGATTGATTTTTTAATTAAAAAGAATTAACTTTCCAATAAGATGAATTAAAAAAAAGACTTCTTCTAAATGATGAACTTTTAATCTAAAAGAGCGAATTTTCTCTCTAAAAAGACGAATGTTAAAGAAGAATGTTTCATATTATTGACTAAAATAGATGACTTTTTAAACAAATATGTAAGTGATCAAAAAAAAATTAAATTTTCTACTAAATAGTAGAGTTTTTAGCCAAAAGAGATGAATTCTAAACCAACACGGTGGTATGATCTATGTGCGATGGTCGCCGCTATTGGTGGCCGTGCGGTGGCCGACCGTAGTGTGGTGTCCGTGCGGTAACCAATAGTGGTGTGATGGTCATGCGGTGACTGAAGGTAGTGTTTTGATCTTTAGTTGTTCCTAGTAACATTGTAAGTCTGAATAGGAGGATAAAAAACAAGGGGGAAAAGAGAGGAATTCTCTTAAAAAAGGGGAAAAGGGGAAAGAGTGTGAAGTTTCTTGTAAACATATTTCATTTTTATCTCCATTTTTTTTTTCTTCCAAAGCATCAGCATTTTAAGATCGATTTTTAACTCATGAAGCTTGTTTTCTTACGGATTTTCTGCATTATTCTCATACGTGACTACATGATGATCACACCAATTTTCTAGAAAAGAACTAATATGATCTTTATGCCTTAGAGTTCGTGGAATAAGTTTATGTCCATATCAATTTGATCAGTCGACTGTCATTGACACAAATATTCCTCAACCTGACCCCTTTTTTAATGATCGTCTTAGAAGGCATCATATTACTTTAACAACCATACACTGCATTCAAACACAGCGTAATTAGTCATGCATTTTATACTTTTTAAATTGAGATTGATCATAATGGACTATTACAAAACAAAATTACAAAACAAATTTCTGGTCATTTCCCGGTTACCAAACATTTTCCCATGACATACAAATTTGTAATTTTAAGCTTTCATGCCTGAAAAAGTGTTCAATTTAAATATTGAATACTTAACGACAAAATAGAAGCATTTAAAACATTGGAACTCTTCTAAATTTAAAGTATTTGAAATAAAAATGTAGTCCTTCTTAATTCATTCATCAAACAATTTTATCAGAATTTTTCCATAGGGTTCTTTTTTCTTGTCTGAAAAAAGCCGAGTTTCATCAACCGACCCAATAAAAGTGATCTGAAAGGATTTCAAAGATTTCAAGGGAATTCATAGAGTTTTCAGCGATTTTAATTATTTTAAGATTTTTTCAAAGCTTTTAAACATTTTAAGGATATTTGATAGATTTTAAAGATTGTATGGTAGTCCAAGGGATTGCACACTAGGGTGGCCCAACAATTTTTTTTCGAATTTCCATGGGGATACCCCCCCAAATTTGTTCGAATCCACCCAAAAATAAATCAATTTTTTTTTTTTTTCGAAAAAAAAATTATATTTAGGGGTGCCGCAAGCCCCATGAAGTTTAACATACATTTCCCATAAGAAAAAAAGACGTTTTTGTAAATCTTATTCAGAATCCTCAATATTATATTAGAATTTGTAGGTGTAGTAGAATTAAAAAAAAAGGTTCATATGTCAAATTAATTTTGCAGCCTCAAACTCTGATTTTATGGTAAAAAAATCAAAATATCCAAAAAATTACAATCCAATAATTTGTTCTGTTGATATAATCAAAGTGAGTTCAATTCCGCGTGTAATGAATTTTTTTATTAGAATTGGTTGAAATTCGCTGAGTTATCGAATATAAAGCTAATTTACGTTTAGTTTTCAATGAAATAATCAAATTTTCAACGCATGAAATGAATTTTCTGCCAAAAAAGACGAATTTTCAACGAAAGATTTGAATTTTTAAATAAAAAAGATAAATTTTCAACCAACTAGGTAAACATTTAAATAAAAAAAAATTTATCCAAAAATGGAATAGTTAAATGTCCAGATTAGAAAATTCATTTTACAACAAAAAAAGCAAATTTTCGTCAAAATAGTTCAATTTGTAACCAGTGATGAATTTTAAACTAAAATGGTGAATCTTCAACTGGAATAGTTGAATTTTGAACCGCGGAAGAGATGAATATATTTTTAACTAAAATTGTGGAATATTCAACTAAATTGCTCAATTTATCAATAAAAAAAAATGGTTACAAAAAAAATGAATTTTTAACAAAGGAGTTCAAGTTTTAATCATGTAATTGAATTTTCAAACAAAATCATTAATTTTCTACCAAAAAATACAATTTTCGACGAAACACTTGAATTTTTAAATAAAGAAGATAAATTTTCAACTAACTAGATACATTTTTAAATAAAAATAAATTTTTTCAACCAAAAATGGAATAGTTAAATGTCCAGATTAGAAAATTCATTTTACAACAAAAAAAAGAGCAAATTTTCGTCAAAATAGTTCAATTTTTAACCAGTGATGAATTTTAAACTAAAATGGTGAATCTTCAACTGTAATAGTTGAATTTTCAGCCGCGGAAGAGATGAATATATTTTAAATTAAAATTGTGGAATATTCAACTAAATTGCTCAATTTATCAAACAAAAAAACTGAAAATTTGTTACAAAAAAAAAAGAATTTTTCACAAAGGAGTTCAAGTTTTAATCAAGTAATTGAATTTTCAACCAAAATCATTAATTTTCTACCAAAAAAGACAATTTTCGACGAAACACTTGAATTTTTAAATAAAGAAGATTAATTTTCAACTAACTAGATAAATTTTTAAATAAAAAGAAATTTTTTCAACCAAAAATGGAATAGTTAAATATCCAGATTAAAAAATTCATTTTACAACCAAAAAAAAAAGCAAATTTTCGTCAAAATAGTTCAATTTTAAACCAATGTGATGAATTTTAAACTAAAAATGGAGAATCGTCAACTGGAATAGTTGAATTTTCAACCACGGAAGAGATGAATTTTCAACTAAAATTGTGGAATATTCAACAGTATTGCTTAAATTATCAGTTAAAAAAAAAATTAATTTGTAACAAAAAAAAAAAATTTTAATACAGTACATAAATTTTTGGTTGAAAAATTTAATTAAAAAAAATTAAATCTTAAGAAAAAATGCATTTTTAAAAAAGAAGTTTGATTTTCAATCATGTAATTGAAATTTCAACCAAAATCGTTAATTTTCTACCAAAAGGACGAATTTCCAACAAAATACATGACTTTTTAACCAAATACTTGAATTTCCAAATAAAAAAGATACATTTTCGTCCAAATGACACCTTGATTATTATATACATGCACCTCCAAAAAACGGTTCAGCAGTCTTTTTCTGTTCACCAAAGAACAAATTTGAAAACAACATTTTTTTCTTCAAGGGAATAAAAATACCAGGACCATGAGCAAAATTCAAGGACTTTTCCAGGTTTTTTTTTCAGATAGAGAAAAATTCAAGGATTTTTCCAGGTTTTCAAGGATTTCCAGGCCGCTAGACACAAATTCTAATCATTCATACACGTCGTGCCATCTATTAACCGAAGCCTCAACTAAATCGAGTTTCTACCACCAGACAGTACTTGAATTCGATCTAGCTGCTTCCGCTGCGCACAAATGTTCAATTAAGCAACTAAATATGAATTTTAACCCAAAACATGAATTATTGAATATAAGGACAATAAATATAAATATATATAAATAAATATAAAGACCTAATGCGAATCCGCTTTTCCATCTCTTCAATACCATAGGCATAGGGCATAGGCAAACTATATTCAAATCCAATCTTTAGAATCATTCCCTTCATTTCCAACTGTAGATCCTCAATTGAAAAAATTTTTAAAAATTAGAAAAATATGTAGTCAAATATTGATGAATGATGATCCATTTATACAAAATCGACTTCTTCTGAATCTCAATAAACTAAATCTTGCGGAAAATGATCACTTCTCTAAAATTCAAAATAATATGACCCTAAACTCTTGAGTCAAATTGTACTTATTCAAAAAATGATAATTGGACTGCAATACAAGATGTGATGAAATCTGAACTTTCTTGTTCCCTTTTCAGATTTAAAAATAAAATCCTGCTCAGCGCCAGCTTCAATGATGAGAATCAGAAAGCAGCCAGTCCAGCCAACCACCTCCAGTCCCTGGAATCACGTGCAAGATATTTTGAAAGGTGTGAAACAGTGCACCAGAAGCAGTGACTCTGCACGCAGCCCAGGAAGAGTAGAGAAGAGAAGAGAAGAGAGCGCAAGCGTTTACGATAATTTACGGGGGAGGCGAGAGAAGTCATAGAAGTCTCGAATTGACGTAATTGTCAAAGAAGTGCGCGCGCAATGAGCCAAGCCCCAGTGTCGTGTATTCCTGCCGGGAAGATGTCAAAGACGAAGAAGGTCCTCGATGAGGCCCGTGAAATTCAGAATCCGGAGTTGGATCTCGCGGACAAGGGGATTTCCAGCTTCGACGAGATGCCCGGATTGTGTAAGTACACATCCACCACCCTATTTGTCCTTCAACTCGTTTCTCTCGCCAAATTAGGCAAGTTGTCGAGACTGGTTTAAGGATTCCCGTTGAGCCATTCGCACTCCTCATCTGGCAAGTAGGCGTGATCAGGCATGCGCAGAGACCTCGTCTTCAAAAAATAAAATTTCATACAAAAACAATGCTGCAAAACCTTTGAAAACACTATATATTCAAAAGATTCAAAATACTATATAACCCAAAGGACCAGAAACTATCAATATATTCATTGATTCACTTATTTGTACACATTGATGAAGATTTTATGTTTATTTTTCTGCCATGTCAATGTGACAGTTTATTAGCATACGTCAGCTTGACATCTTATAAAACTGAAACTGGAACAAGAATTCCTGGATTTCGAAGAATACGCGATCTTGAATCTGAGTTCAGATCAATCGACATAATTCAGGAATGAGTCAGGAAATTTTTCTTCGTAAATGGTTTTCTAACCGATGCTATGTTCGAAGTTTCAAAAAATCCGAAATTGAGCCGCCGGATGCAAGAACCAACCCGACTCTCGAAAACGCGTAAAAGTATTGTCCGATCGTTTCAAAAAAAGAAAATTTTCAAAATCGAAAAATAAATTTTTTGAATACAAGTGAATTAATCGGATTACAATTGAATTAATCTGGATTACAAGTGGATTAATCTGAACTACTAGTGGATTAAGCTGAATTACAAGTGGTATAATTTGGACGACAAGTGAATTACTTTGAATCACAAGTGGATTAAACTGGTTTACAAGTGGATTATTCTGAATTGCAAGTGTTTTAACCTGGATTGCAAGTGGATTACAAGTGAATTAATCGGATTACAATTGAATTAATCTGGATTACAAGTGGATTAATCTGAACTACTAGTGGATTAAGATGAATTACAACTGGAATAATTTGGACGACAAGTGAATTACTTTGGATTACGAGTGGATTAAACTGGTTTACAAGTGGATTATTCTGAATTGCAAGTGTTTTAACTGGATTGCAAGTGGATTACAAGTGAATTAAGCGGATTACAATTGAATTATTCTGGATTACAAGTGGATTAATCTGAACTACTAGTGGATTAAGCTGAATTACAAGTGGAATAATTTGGGCGACAAGTGAATTACTTTGGATTACAAGTGGATTAAACTGGTTTACAAGTGGATTATTCTGAATTGCAAGTGTGTTAATCTGGATTGCAAGTGGATTACAAGTGGAATAATCTGGATTACGGGTGGACTAGTGGGATTACAAGTGGATTAGTCGGATTACAAGAGGATTGAGCGAATTACAGGTGGATTAATCCCGATAACAAGTGGATGAAATCAAAGTGACACAATTCTCTTCGAAAATCGAATTTCGTCAGAGTCGATGTGAAAAGTATTGTACTTGACATGAAAAATAATGTTCTTGACAATATGTAATAGTAATACCGCTTGAAACAGTCGTGCAGATTTTTTTTTCACGTTCCCTTAGCAGTAAATCACATCATCTAATGCGAGTTGCAGATTTATTCCCTTCGAAAATCTACACCGGGCACTCCTATTCGGTGGAAGTCGCGACCGAGATAAATCTACGGGCGCGTTAGGCATCACGATTTAAATTTATTAATAATAGAAACCGGTATATGCCTATGTTTCTCATTCACAGCCAAGCACCCACCATCGGTCGACACGCATAAATTATTATAATCAGGAATACATCCGATCACGATAAATTATCGGCCAGGCCGTTCAAGTTTAGTCAATGTTTGTATCGAGTCTGGTCTCTTCGAATAAACATTTTTTATTCCCAACCCAAATTGATTGATTAGATTAAGATTCTCAAATTCAATTTATTTATCTTGTGTAATTAATTATTCAAGCAAATGTGTCGCCCAAGTCGATCTTCGATGCGAAAAGTATCTTCGTTTCTGCCGATCGTTGAGTTTTTTATTTTGGAAGCCGCAATTTTAATTAATGCATTTTGTATGTTCTAATTTTGTTATTAAAAAAATGCATTTTGGAGAGAGCTTTGTATAATTATAAATTGTATAAAAATATAATTCTTTCAATTCAAGTGTTTCGGATCTCACTTTTTCAACTTATACTAATATAATTTGAGACAGTGAAAAATAAATTCTTTTTATAAGAAATGATACAAATTAAAGAATTTCAGAATCAAAATTTATTTACTTTGAATCGCTTAAAGTTTGAATCATGATTATTTCGAATAATAATTCAATTTTGTCTGATTCCAATTTTAAATACTTTATTGGTACTAAAGGGCGAATCCAGAAAATTATTTGGTGGGGGCGATTGTGAATTCTCTTTAACGAAAGTTGATTTTCTTTATTAAAAAATAATTTTTTCGTTGAATATTCATAATTTTAGTTAAAAATTTAACTGTCTGTATATCAACTTTTTAATTGGAAATTTATATTTTTCGGTTGGAAATTCAACTCTTTTGTGGATAATTCATCATTTTGGCTTGCAAAATCAACTATTTAATCGAAAATTCAAATTTTGTTTGTTAAAAATTCGTCTTTCTGGATTCAAAATTTGACTTTATAGTAGAAAATTTATCCTTTTGGCTTGAAAATTCTACGAGTTTGTAGGAAATTCACATGTTTTGTAGAAAATTCGCTTTTCTTAATTAATAATTTTTTATCAATGAAAATTTACTTTTTCCATTTTTGGTTAAAAAGTGATCTTTTTTTAGACTGAAAATTCAAATGTTTTGTTAAAAATTCATAATTTTTCGTAGAAAATTAAAATTTCTGGTTGGAAATTCAACTATTTAGTTAAAAAATTATGCATTCTGTTGAAAATTCGTCGTTTTTGGTAGAAAAATAAATTTTTTGATTGAAAGTTCAACTGCTTGGTTGAAAATTAATCTGTTTTGGATGAGGATTCAAGTATTTTGCTCAAAAATCGTCTTGTCTGGTTGAATTATGTTGTGTAGTATTTAATATACATTTTCAACAAAAAAAGTCGAATATTTAAGCAAAAAAAAATTGTTCAGGAAGCAGTAGTTTTTTCAAACAAGAACTTTTTGACAAAAAAAAAATTTTTTAATCCAATAGAACGAATTTTCAATGAAGCAGTTAAATTTTTAAACAAAAACATTGACTTTTTGACACAATAAATAAAAATTTGACAAAATAATTAAATTTTCAACAAAATAGTTACATTTTTAACCATAAATTTGGATTTTTGGCATACAAAGATGAATTTTTTATTAAATTGTTTAATTTTCAACAAGGAAAAAATTTACCGTTGAACCTAAAGCAATGGCAATGAATTTACAAAACAATTAATTGAAATTTCGAGCAAAAAAAGTTCAACAAAACCGGTTTATTTTGCAATTAATAATTGATTTTTCAACAATATTGTTACATTTTTAACACAATTATTAAATTTTCAACAAAACGCCCAAATTTTAAACTAAATTGTGGAATCTTCAATGAAAAAATTAATTTTTAACACAAAATTTCAACTTTCAACCAATTAGCTAAATTTCTAACCCAAAAGAAATTTATTTCAACTCAGAAACAGTCGAATTTATTCTAGAAGAAGAAGTCTCAACAAAAAATGTAATATTCGGTATTCAAACGAAAAAAGATTTTTATTTGAAATTTAAAAAAATTAAAGTGATTGAATTCAAGCAAACAAGACAACTTTTCAACTACATTTTTTTTTTGACAAAAAAGTTCATTTTTAACCAAATAATTGAATTTTCAACCCAGTAAAATGAATTTTCAATAAAAAATTTATTGTATGAGTTTTCAGCTAAACAGGATCAATTTTCAAATAAAAATAGAATAGTTAAATTTCCTGTTACAAAAATTAATTCTCAAAAAGAAAAAAAAAAATTAACGAAATAATAAAAATTTTAAGCAAAGAGATCAATCTTCAAATAAAAAAATTAATTTTCAACTAAAAGTAATCAATTTTCAAACAATAATTAAATATTTAATTTTTCAGGTCAAGAAAGTAATTTTCAACCAAAAAGAAACAGAAATTTCCAAAAAAAAATAGTTCAATCTTCAACCAATAAAATGAATTTATAACAAAGTATTTCAACTCTGAACCAAGTAGTTGAATTTTCAACCATAAAAGATGAATTTCCATAAAAATAGTTTAATCTTCAATTAATAAAATTAATTTCATAATTATTGTAACCATATTCAGCAGAAACCCTTGGTACAGGGACCCTCTATCCGCAACCCGAGGACACGTTCGGTGGTTTTGTCATAGGCCCTTCAGTTCTATTCCAAAGGAATATATATAATACAATAATGATTGTTATGTAAAATCTCAATGGAAATAGAAAATACAAACATTGAAAACATTGACATGCAAAAATTAATTTTGCACTCAAAAGAAAGAACAAATCTTTGACAAAATCCGTCAATTTTCAGCCTGATGAAATGAACACTCAATTTAAATTATGAATCTTGAACTAAAAAAATTAATTGTTAACAAAGTCGTTTAACTTTTTAAAAAATATTTGAATTTTCTACCATAATATTGAATCTTTCAGTCGAAAATACGAAACTTTAACAAAATAGTTGCATTTCAAACCAAGAAGTATATTTTCAAAATTAACAGATACATTAAACAAAAAATAATTGTAAAAAATGAATGTTTAACAGAATAGTTAAACTCTCTCTCAAAAAAAAAATTCTTCTCAACCAAACGACTACATTTTTCCAGATTCTTAGATTTTTAGGCCAAAAAGATTAATTTTTTACAAAATAGTTGAATTTTCAATCCAAGATACAAATTTTCAACTAAAATTATTAATCTTCAACTGAAAAGTTCATTTTTTTAAATATAGTTCAACTTTTAACCAATAAGTAGAATTTTCAAGTTAAAAAGATACATTTTCAATAAAGAATTCAATAGTTATTTTAAAAATGGGGGAAAAATTGGTTTTAAAGCCAAAAGTAATGAAGGAAAATTTTTGAATGTTTGAATCGAACAAATTTAACTTTTTTTTCAATTTGAATATAAAGAAAAAATACGGATTTTCAATAAACACATACATTTTAAAACAAGTAGCTACATTTAGAACTGAAGAAGATAAATTTTCAACCACAAGTGGGATAGTTAATATTTCAGTTAAAAAAAAATAATTTTCTACAAACAAAAAAAATTTACCAAAAAAGGTCAATTTTCAGCTAATGAAAATGAACTTTTGACTTAGGGTTGAAATTTCCCACTGAAGAAATTAACTGTTAACAAAATTGTTTAACTATCGAACAAATAGTTGAATTTTCAGCCATATTATTGAATTTTCCAGTCAAAAAAATTAAATTTTTCCAAAATGATTGAACTTTGAACCAAAAAATATATTTTCAACAGAAACGGATTAATTTTTAACAAGAAAGTTGCACTTTCAACCGAAAAATGCGAAACTTCTACGAAAAGAGATTAATTTTGGAACGAAAAAAAGATGAGTTCTTAAAACAATATTCAATAGTGATTTTTGAACCGAAAAATAATGAACATTCAACCAAAATTAGTTGGATTTTCTGATTAATTTCTATAACTAAGTTTTTTATAATTTTTCATTTTAGACAATATAGAGTTCACATTAGCAGTTAACAAAGCGTAAAAACTTGTTATCTGAAAAATTCCAGTTTTTCCATATTTTGAGTGAATAAATTATTAATAAACAAACAGAGGAGACAAAAGTTCTGACCGCGCAAATCTTCCAACTTTAAGGCCATCTGACAAGTGGGTCATGTGACCGGCTTCCTACCTTACCGACACTTTTTTTTTGTAAAGTTATTTTCACACGAATAGCAATATCGACTTGAAAATTTGGGATGATAAACAAGAAGCTCTAAGAAACGCAGCTCTATTCCTAAATTTTTATAATGATGAAAAAAGTTTTTTTTGTAAATATTTTTTTTTTGCTTTTTTCATCATTTAAAAAATTTAGGACCCGAGCCGCGTTTCTTAGTGCTTCTTATTTATTACCGTAAATTTTCAACTCAATGTGGCTACTCGTGTAAAAATATATTTATAAATAAAAAAAGTGTCGGTAAAGTAGGAAGCTGGTCACGTGACTCACTCGTCACATGGCCTTAATGCACTTTAATTAAGAAAAAAATTAAAATTCAGACCAAAATTGAAGGCTCTGTACATTTTTGAACGAAAATAGTGCATTTCCTCCCAATGTGGGAACGTTATCTTATCTCTGGTTGCAAATCATTATGACTTGGTAATTCTTTCCGATCTATTCACGTAAGAATTGTTCTTACCTCAATTAAATAAAAATCACGTGTAATAGGCATTTCGTATGAGAAGGCAACTTTTCAGCTTCAGATAAAATATTTCTGCTTCATTTTTTTTTAAAGTTGAAGAAATTAACAACTAATTCAATCATGAAGTGTGCGATCTTCTTATTGGCTCTCTGTGCCTTCGAAGTAAGTTCAACTTTTTTTTAGAAATTATAAATTATAACATTATATAATTAATTAAAACATCTAATGTTGAGTATGGCCACGTCATTCACCGAACCGACTCTTTTTAGATTTACAACCCGTATTGTAGACTAGGGTGGTCTAAAAATTCATTTGAAAATTTTCTTTCTCAAAGTTTCATTCATATCGTCTCCAAATTTGTTCAAATCCACAAAAAAGTGCGTTTAAAAAAAATTAAAATTAAGATTCCGCGAGCCCCATGGAGTTTAACACGTACTTAACATAAGAAAAAACGACGTTTTTGTACATTTTATTCCGAATCATCAATAATAGGTGAAGCCACTAATTATGATTTTTTGAGGTTTCTTTTTTTGAAAAATTGTTTCTAATACAGAAAATACTACTTCCTGCTAATAATTAGGTTGCTATATAAATTTTTTAAACATTTTATTATTGTTATCAGTAATTTTTTTTTAGAATAGAGCTAGAAAGTCGAGGTTTTCCGAATTTTTAAAGTTATTCTCGAATTTTCAGTTAGAACGTAGTAATAGTCAATTACCTTCAACAGAAAGAATTTTTTTAACAATTTAATATTATTAATAATGATATTCTTTTAGAATAATGCAGAAAAGTTGCAATTTTCTCCAAAACTGCTCACTTTTTTTCTGCTTTTTAATAATAGTAAAGTATTTATTAATTCTAGTTAACAAACTCAATTGTTTGAACAATTCATTATTCTAATGATATTCTCTCCAAATGATGCTAGAAAGTTGCGCCTTTTTCTGAAATTTCCTCTTTTTTATTAACTTTTCACAGAGAATAAGGCAGTAATTATTTCAAGTTAAAAATATAATTATTTAAACAATTTTTTTTATATTATCTGCAAATACTGTTAATTTTATACTTGTTGAGATATTAATTGATTCAATTAAACAAATAAAATTGTTTAAACAATATATGGGGCATAATTTCTCAAGTGTACCCACCTCCAAAATGAAAGTTGTCTGATCGGGCTAAAAATAGGCCTAATTGTTGTTCTATTAGATAGTACTTCTCACACCAAAAATTAATTCAGTTTGATAATTATTTATGAAAGTAGAGAGGGTATAATTTTTGGGTTTTTGAAGCAAAGCCTTTCTTTCAAACATTTTGAACTTTTTTCCTATTGTCTTAAGCAGAATTTAACTACAAATTTGTTGATAGATTTTTTCACAAACTTACTGGTGGTCATAACGATTTTCAAAAAAAGTCAAAATTTGACCCTAATTTTTGATATCTTCATCATTAAAGATATGCAACATTTTTTAAATATAAACGTCCTTATGAATCGCTACTGTAATATTTCCTTTACCTGATTTTGTGATCATTAATTCAGGATGATTTTTCAAGAAAATCTTTGTTTCAATTAAACCTTCATTCGATTCCTTTTCTAACAAAGTTTTTGGATTAACATTATTTAAAAAATCATTAGATAAACCCAAAAAATGTGATCTAAATTCATCAATTTTATTCTCAGATATTTTTTTAATATTGGATTCAATGTCTTTAATGATGACAAGTAATTGAATATAGTTTTTTCCCCCAAATTTGTTGCTAAAATTATCACCTAATCTCAAAATGTCAACTCTGTGTGGGATAATTACATTAGAAATATTCAAAAACCAAGGGTCTGGTTGATCTTGAAAAATAACTGAGTGAATGTTTAAATGCAATTTTTGTACATCTCCTTGTTCTTTAAGGACGTTAAAAAATTTTCAATCATGTTTTATATAATCTTTAAGGGCATTTTCATTAGGTCTTGTTTCCCTTTCAAAGCATTCCTCAATAATAAAAGAGGGAACTTGTTGATCTAATTTTTCTATGATTTGTTTTATCTTAAAATTCAAAGAATGTATTTTTGAATAGCAATCTTTGACAGTCAGATTCAAAAGAGATTTTTAAAATCTTTCAGTATTTTCATCTAATTTTTCTTTATTTCTTTTGTTTATGAAATCAAAACAACCGTTTTATTGATGTCAAAAATTTTTATATAAAAAACTCCATGAATTCTGCATTTGATCAGAAAATCTTGTTGAAAAATGTTGATCTTAATTTTTTACTAATTGAGTAAAATTCTTTGATATTTTTCACAGGTCCTCCCATCACATGAATCCCTTCACGCCTCTTTTTTTGCAATCTACAAAAAAAATATTTTGATGAGACACTAAAAAAATTGGTTGTTAGTAACGAGACAGCTAGCACACAATTAGGACCCGAAAAGAGTGAATAGATAATGAGGCAAAAATTCATTTTTTTAATGTTCATTTTTTGCGTTTCATACTTTTACATTTGGAAATATAATGGTCAATAGGGTGCTTTTTTGACTTTTTTTTAAATTCAACTTTGCACCCCTAAAAATTGTTCCTTTTGCCATGCAAATGACGTCTGATTTGTTTTAGATTAAAAAAAATATTAAGAGGTCGCTCAAGGCCAATTTAGGGGGAAAATGGCCATTCTTAATTCAATTGATGCTATTTATTGATCATTCATTCCTGGCTCGTATAAATTGTGTTCTTTACAATTCAATATTGCACTCAGATTTTTTTCAGATTTTCACAATAACATTCAAAGGTCACTCAAGGCCATTTTGGATGAAAAATGGCCATTCCTTATTAAATCGACGCTATTCATTGATTATTAATTTCCAGCGCGTATAAATTATGTTCTTTACAATTCAATATTGCACTCAGATTTTTTTCAGATTTTTTTTTCAGAATTTTACGATGACAGTTAAAGGTGGCTCAAGGTCATTTTCTTAATAAAATGTTGATTACATTAAATTTTTTCTAGTTCTTTTTTGAGAAACAGTTTCAATTCATTCATTGCGGCAGAAAAATTAGTTGAAAGCTTCAATAACTGTGTGTCATATTACTTTAGGGTCATTCAAGGTCATTTTGCGAAAAATGGTCATTCAACATTTTTTTTTTTCATGATAGTTATTTTTTTTAAATCTTGCTCTAAATTAAAAATAAAAAACGTTACAAACATTAGAATATCACAGCTTTATTAACATATAATCAAGTTTAGTTGTCATATTGTAATTACGAAGAATTATTAAGTATCATAGGTGCAGAAAAAGGGGTAATGACTTACCTTTTAGAAAAGAAAGAGGAAAACATAGTTGGCGATAAACTACCATTTAATATGCAAATGTTAGCACATTTTTTCATTTTCACATTTTATAAAAAGGTGATTTTTGAAAAATGACCTTGAATGATCTTCAAATAGTATGACAACAATTTATCAATCAACTTGACTTTTTTTCCGGAATTAATAAATTGACACTGTTTCTCTATAAAAAAAAAGCTTGAGAAACTTTAATTTAATCAACATATTATTAAGAAAATGGCCTTGAGCCACCTCTGAATGTCATTATAGAAATCTGAAAAAAATCAGAGTGCAATATTGAATTACTAAGAACACAATTCATACGCGTCAGAAATAAATAATCAAGGAAAAGCGTCAATTTTCTCAGGAATGAGAATTTTTGCCCTGAAATGGCATTGAGCGACCTATAAATGTATATTTTTAAATTCTAAAACAAGTCAGAGGTTAAATTAAATAAGAGGTTGAATTAAAAAAAAAGCCAAAAGAAATCACCCTAATGGTCTAGGTATAAAATAGACATTAAAATCTGCAAACGAATTTTTTTTTATTTTTACGATGGCAATGTTAGAGCTTAATCTCTTCTCCATACAGGCTTGAAAAAAAGCATCACATCATGCTATATAATTCCAGCCGAAATTGGTTGAAGTCCATAGATCTCATAAATCAGATAAGGTCCTTCAGGACTTTCAGCTAGATTGTTTACTGGTAGAAAAAGCTGAGATTATAATAAACAGAGAAAATGGGTTCAATTGCTGCAGTCTAAGACGGATCAGTGTCTATTTTAATAGCCTAAAAGGAATGTGGATATAAGCTGAGGTGTATTTATTGCAAAAATGCTAAGTCTTCTTTGAATCTTGACAGGAAACGGTATTCAGTTGGTATTTTTTTTCACAAGGGACATATTGCATAAAATAATTTTGACGTGTCCAAATGACAAGGTTCCATCTCGGGAAGAATAAATGAAAAGTTTCTCACTCGTAAACACAAAATGAAAAGCTGCTACAATGTTGAGGGCGCTGATTTTTCCAAAAAAATTTTATATAGGATGTTGAAGCTTCGAGGATTCGCCACGCGAGTTAGCACATTTTTATTTTATCGCCACGAGTTAGTACCTTTTAATTTGGTTTCTCCGAGATGGAACATTATCATTTGGAGACATCGATTTCTTCCCGTATTATTCCCCTATTGTCGTGAACAATCACCCTATTTTCCCTACTTTGATCAGTGTTGAATAAGTTACTTTTCATTGATTAATTAGTTAAAGTTACGTTACTTACAGAAAAAAGGTAACTAGTTACAGTTGCGTTACTTGTAACTGTAACTGGTTTTTGTTACTAGATAAAGTAACTTCAAGTTACATACCAAATTAATTTTTTACTTCCTTAATTTTATAGTTTACAAATCAAAGTAACTAAGATGCTAATCCCAAAAAAACTTTATTTTAAAAGAAATAGGCAATATTTGAAGTAAATTGAACATAGACAATCTATTTCGGCAAATGAACAAAAAAATATATATTAAGAATAAAATTCAAATTCACTCCTTTCCTCGACTTTATCATCATCAGCGATTGAAAATTATTTTTTATATTGAATTTCAGGTTAAAATAGCGATTCACGTATTCAATTATAGCAATTACATTCCTCTGTTTCACGGTACAATGCCAGGGTTTGCTTATGAATATTTTCAGAATTCTTTTAACTGAGTCTTAGTAATTTTACCTCAGTTTATTGAAAGAAATGTATTTTTTATTAAAAAATTTGTTTGAAAGAAGAATGCATTAAATATTAGCAATGTTAGAAATACATGAAAATTTTTGATGGTTTCTTTTCCTAATTGGAAAATGTAATAATCTAAACAGATTGGTTCGTAATCAACCATAAATAAAGTATAGTGTATAAACTTGGTATATCAGTTTAAATATTAAAAATGTATGTAGTTTTTGATTTTAATCGCCTTTTTTTTGTTTGCAGCCAAACGCATTTGCCGAGTATAAAATCTCAACTCTACACACCTCAGGCTTCGACGTTTTATCGATACGCAGGCCACACAGCAGTCGAGTGTAACATCGAACCGTTCGGAAATCGTACACTTAAATTGCAAGCGATAATCCCAGCCTCGGGAACCTACGATTTAGCATCGAGAATCGACGTCTCTGTAAGACTCATCAGCAGAGGAGAGTTCATGCCCCAAAAATGGCACATAGAGAGTGTCTGCGTTGTCAGTAATGACAATTCGTGAAAATAGACGAATACTACCAACCATTAATTAATATACCAACTATTATTATTATTCAAACTAGAAAAATTTCCATTCAGACGAATTAATTCAAGGACTTTATACATTTTGCGACTAGCTGTGGTGTAAAGTGAATATTTAGAATATTCAACCATTTTTGGGAGTCTTTGAAAAAGTTGAAATTATATATATATATATATTATATATTTGAGGTAGCCACTTTACTCGAGAATTCGATCCTGTGGGATGAGTTCTTTTATAAATAATTTTTATGTACATATGTATACGTAGCGATTTGTATAATAGAGGGCGATTAAAGCTAATAATAGGAATAAGTTTGGGGGGGGGAGATGTGAAAATTGTTGAAAGTTAATAAATGAAAAATGTAGATTATTAAAAAAAAATAAGGTTGTCCTTTAATTATTTGATTGTTTAGTTTAATATGTTTAGCACTTTGAAACAATGTCTTATCGATTGTGTTGCAGACAATTTTTTGTTATTATTTTCATGAGGAAAAAAAATAGTTACATAATGTATTTTGTTGAGGATTCATCATATTTTAGTTGAAAATTCATCACTTCGGTTGAAATTATAGCCATGTACTTGGTTGAAAATTAAACTCTTATTAAAAATTATTCTTTTTAATTGACGATTCATCATTTTAGTTTGAAATTCATTAATTTTTTTAACTGAAAATTTCTATATTCTATTTTTGGATGAAACTTCATCTATTCCAGTTGAAGATAAATAATTTTAGTTAATAATTTATATTTTGGTTGAAAATAAAACTACCTGCTTAAAATTTAAATTCTTTTGTTAAAAATTCATTCTTGAAGATTTATGATTTTAGTTAAAAATTCACCACTGATTCAATTTAACTATTTTGTTGAAAATTCTTTTTTTTTTGGAAAATTGATCTTTTTGAATTAAAGATTCAAATATTTTGTTAAAAGTCATGTATTTTGTTGAAAATTTGTCTTTTTTTGGTTTAAAATAAATTTTTCAACTGCAAATTTAAATATTCCATTTTTAGTTGAAAAGTTACCTTTTTTAATTGGAAATTTATCTGTTTTATAGTCGAAAATTTAACTATTTCGTTGAAAATTCGTCTTTTTTGGTTGAAAATTATTTTTTTTTCAACTGAGAATTTATATCTTCTATTTTTTGTTGCAAATTCATCTGTTAAGAAATTCTATTCTTTTTTTTTGTTTAAAAATTCATCTTTCTGATTGAAAATTCATTATTTTTGTTTGAAAATTTAAGTATCTCGTTCAAACCTCCTTTTTCTTGGTTCAAAAATATTTTTTTTAACTCAAAAGTGAACTATTTTATTGGAAATTTGATTTTTTGTTGTTGAAAATTAATTTTTCAACTTAAAAATGAAGTCTTTCATTTAAAATTGGTCCTTTTTTTTAAATTCACCTGTTTTTTATTTAATATTAAAATCTTTTTTGGTCGGAATATCAACTATTCAATTTGTCGTAGAAAATTAATCTTTTTTGGCAAAATTGTTAAAAATTAATATTTTTTTGGTTGAAGATTCATTACTTTAGTTTAAAATTCATCTCTATGACTAAAAATTCAACTATTCTATTGAAAAATTCGCTTGTTTTTTGGTAGAAATGTTTTATTTTTTAATTGAAAATTCCCTTCTTTTGTTGTAAATTGTATATAATTGTGAACTATTTTATTGAAAATTTGTTTTTTTGTTGTTGTTGTC
The DNA here is from genome assembly GCA_011634705.1 of Andricus grossulariae. NCBI lineage: Eukaryota > Metazoa > Arthropoda > Insecta > Hymenoptera > Cynipidae > Andricus > Andricus grossulariae. Next base: position 13,986,464 of record JAABKJ010075445.1, on the reverse strand, counting down.
TTGAAAATTAATTTTTGAACTTTAAAATTAAGTATTTAATTTAAAATTCGTCTTTTTGTTTAAATTCAACTATTTTTTATTTAATATTAAAATCTTTTTTTGATTGGAATATGAACTGTTCAATTTTTCGTTAAAAATTCATCTTTTTTGGTTCAAAGTTATACTAGTTTGTTAAAAATTAATTTTTTCTGGGGGAAGATTGATTACTTTAGTTGAAAATTCATCTCTATGGCTGAAAATTCAACTATTCTATTGAAAATTTCGCTTGTTTTTTGTTGAAAATGTTTTATGTTTTAGTTGAAAATTCACTTATTTTGTTGCAAATTGTATGTATTCTTCGACATTCATTTCTTACCTGAAAATGTTCACTATTCAATTTTGGTTGAAAATGTATTTTTTTTTTAGTTGAAAACTCGACTTTTTGGTAGAAAATTGATTTTCTTGTTTAAAAATTCATCTTTCTGGTTGAAAATTCATTATTTTTGTTTGAAAATTTAAGTATCTCGTTCAAACTTCCTTTTTCTTGGTTCAAAATTTTCTTTTACTGAAAATTGTACTATTTTATTGAAAATTTATTGTTTTTCTTTTTTGTTGAAAATTAATTTTTGAACATTAACATTAAGTATTTTATTTAAAATTCGTCTTTTTTTTAATTCAACTTTTTATATTTAATATTAAAATCTTTTTTCGTTGGAATATGAACTATTCAATTTTTCGTTTAAAATTCATATTTTTTGGTTCAAAGTTATACTACTTTGTTAAAAATTATTTTTTTTTTTGGTTGAAGATTCATTACTTTAGTTAAAAATTCATCTATGTGGCTGAGAATTCAAATGTGTGAATTCAACTGTTTGGTTAAAAAATTATGTATTTTGTTGAAAATTCTTTTTTGGTTATCGAAAATTTAGTTTTCTTACTGAAAATTTTACTGTTCTATTTTTGGTTGAAAATTGATCTTTTATAGTTGAAACATAATGTATTTTGTTGAAGATTCATCACATTTTAGTTAAAAATTCATCTCTTTGGTTGAAATTATAGCCATGTACTTTGTTGAAAATTAAACTCTTATCAAAAATTAATCTTTTTTATTGAAGATTCATCATTTTAGTTTAAAATTCATCTCTCATTAAAAATTGAATTATTTTTGGAAAATTTCTTTTTTTTTCTGTTTGAAATTCATTAATTTTTTTAACTGAAAATTTCTATATTCTATTTTTGGATGAAACTTCATCTATTCCAGTTGAAATTTTTTCATTTACTTTGTATTGGGCAACATTGTACATTACAAATCTCTAATCAACAGAGAGTCAATGAATCAAACAAATTTTGAAATCTGGTGCCCAGATTTAATGAAATCTTGTGTGTAATATATAACATCTTACGTAAGAAGTTTGAGGGAAGGGTCAGAAAAATCTTAAGAATCCTCACAGAATTGGTGAAGAGGGTATACAATTTCAAAAATGATCCTTGCGTAATTAAAAAACATTCCCCAAAGGAGATATAAGCTCAAGGCGAAGGGATACGTCCGCAACTCGGATTTCTAAAACCATTTGATGTCACTCAGTATCCTTGCTTTTACCGTTCAAATATTAAAAACTTCCATACTTCGAAAAAACCGTGCAAAATTAAAATCCCTGTACGCCAAATATCGCAAGCTTCAAGAATAGGACAGATCCAAAGAATCTGGACATATTGTGACTTTAATCACACTTACCAATAAAATCTAGATAAACCGCTAAGTTTAGAATTAAAATACAGCTAGCGATCTTCATTTTTTCTGGATGGATTCTCTAAACGTTGACTGAGAAATCTAGAAGATATTCACAGCTATATATACTGAACTCTACTAAAGTTCTAGGCTTCAATAAGACCCCAAAATCGTTTAGAGTTTTGGTTTATGACCAATTTTTATCTTCAGAATTTATGAGCATTTTTTTTAATTCAAAGCTTTGGTCTGTGGAAATAATTTGATTGAACAGTAAAACGTGAGGCTGTTCTCCTGGTTATCAATAAGCAAATATCAGATCCAAATTGGTTTTGACAATTGCGACCAAGTTTTTGAACAAATTGATGAATGGCCATAATATATAACAATCAGTAATAATTGATACTAGTGGAACTTTTCTTCCTCTAGATCATGGTTTAATCAAAATGTTCAGAAATAGAATATCGTTTTGAGAAGAGCCATTTTAACGATGCTATGTTTCGTATTATACCTTTACAATTCTTGAACGATTTTCAATTTTTCTCCTAGAATAATTATTAGTCGCGCGCTACGCGCGCGTGTAGCTTTCCGGTTTGCACAAGAATACAATTTTTAATACTAACTAAAAATATTTAATAGCTCTGTATTTTCCAATTCTAATTGTTTTTATACGCATATGATTTTCCTAAGATCATTGAGAAAATTCGAGAAGATTTTGAAAGTTTTTAGATATGTCAAATCAAGATTTTAACAAAAAAACTAACTTCACAGTTCTGCGAGGGTAAGTTACAAAAATGATAGGAGGTTAACCTTATAGATTTTCTGACGGTTAAAACGAATCCGCCAACAGAAATTGTTTAGCACGTCAGGTTTTGGAGTAACATATAGTCAAAGGATGGCCAAAATGGCGATTTCTTTACCAATGAACCTAAAGTTACTCTAAAACCTGATTTACTGAAAAATTTCCGCTGCCGAATTCGTTTTCAGCGTCAAAAAATCTACAAGGTCCACCTTCTGTTATTTCTGTAACTGAAAAAAACCTTAAATTTCGCAGGCATGTGTCTTAAACAAAATAGTTACATTTCAAATAAAAAAAAAAGATTAACTTACCGGATATCTTTCTCATATCAATATAAATCAAAAAGAGATCAAGAAGAAATAAGAGGTGGCCTTTTTGTGAAAAGTTGCTTCATAGCTTTTTTTGGAAAACATATAGCCTAAAAAATGCCGTGACATCTAAGGTCGGACTACCTCATTTCATACGAAATGGTCTTTAATGTTGCTCTAATTTATAAGGTAATTATAGGAAAAACGTAGGCCCTTTAAAAAACTTTTTTTTCAATTTTGTTTACTTTCCCTAATCGAGAAACTAAGATTTTCTGAGAATAGCTATTTATAAAATTGTTGGTATTATATGGAATAATTACATTTTTTTAATTCATCACATACTTCTTTAAGAAAATGCTGATGCGTAAAAATATTCTAAATTTTCGAATGATTTTTATTAGCGTGTATTATGCTTATATTAAATTTAAACGACATTATTATTGCTCCAAATCATAAACTTGGCGGAGATTTCGTACACTTGTTCCTTTGGTGCGATGAATATTTCCTTGGCCGATAACTTCTGACGTAATAAAGTATACATGACCTAAATTACCATTATTTCGAAATATTTTTTGTATGTCGGCGAGCTATTTAAATTATTAGCATGTAAAATTGAATAATTTCTGATTGAACCTTTAAAGAAAAGTATAAAATATTTAATTGAATCGGAAGAACAATTTTCAACTTTCAAGTTCTTTATATACATTATTTACAAATAATCATCATAAATAATGTCTTCAAGACTAACAGGCAAAAACATGATTTAAGCACTTTATAATTATTCAAATAATTGCCAAATATCGTTAAAAACATGTATTACTCACAAAATGTGTTGATTGTGTAAATAATTCTAGAAAATTAAAACTTTTTTCGATTTACGGAGGAAAAATTCCTTAAACAAATTAAACTTGTTCAAATAATTACCAAATATGTTAAATAAGAAATATCATTTTTGAAATTCTTCAACAGTACCATTGAGCCCAAAAATTATAACTATTATTAATTATCAAGAAAATACTTACTTAGAAGCTTGTCACTCATTGAGTAAAGATAATTCATGTTGAAAATATTCCACAAAATACCGTCTTCAACATGTATTTCACATAAAACTGCTATTTGGGATTTTTTAGGCATTTTCCGTGCACAATAAAATGGAACTGGGGGTTACAAATTATAATTTATGGGGCAGAAATTATTGCTGGAACATTCCTTAAGAGGTGTAGGAATTTTGATTTACACAAATTTAATAACATATACTTACTTATTTTACTTTTTTGTTGAAAACCGTGCAGTCGAATTTTTACGTTTAGACCACCCTGATCTAAATATTTAACCTGATAATCTTGATCAGCTTCGTGAATTTTTTGTTTAATGTAATGTGACCTCGTGACACCGATGCTCAGTTACTATATCAGGTCCAAGCGAGAATTCAAGAAGGATCATAAAGCAAAGAAATGGAACAATATCGATCAGAAATTATCCATTTTCCTTTTAAGCTCAACTAGCATTTGGTAGGAGGAGTGGCTGACTAGTATAAACGTATAAGAAATATCTTCGAATGTCTATCGTCTCCTCTGAAATTCAAATTGAATGATTCGTGAGTAATAATTTTTTTGGTACCAAATCACAGTTAAGAATAAACCTAAAATATCTGAGAGTAAAACATTTCTTATAATTATAACATATGTCTATTAAAAATAATTATATGTTAAAGCATTTTAAATTATCGTTATTAATCTTCATTACGTTTTATCTTGAATAAATAATATATATATATATATATAACTATATATATAAATATATTGCTTGAACTCATGTACAAATGGCAAAATTTTGAATTCATTGGAGCAAAAACGGTGGGACCTCCATTCGGTTTCGGTTTCTATTCCTTTTGAATAGAACTAAAGGGCCTATGACAAAGCCACCGAACGCGTCCTCGGGTTGCGGATAGAGGGTCCCTGTACCAAGGGAAAAAATGTCTTCAATTATATTTCTAAAATAATATTATAATTTAAAACATCTTGTCCTATATTTATTATAACCATTATTAACGTTTGTTTTCTCCAAAATTATTAAAGTTAGAAACATTTTTATTTTGAACATTTTTGATTTTTTTTTTAATTACAAAAATTCAGGACCACATAAGCGTTTATTAGTACTTCATATTTATTCTCCAACATTTTGCACTCGATGTTGCGTTACGTGTAAACGTAATTTTTTTTTTTTAATTCATAAGGAAATGTTGAGATTATGTTCATATCGCATTAATTAGAAAGTCTTTTAAATAAAATTAAACGTGATAAAGAAATTTTTTATGAAGGTTCATAGTGATATATATTGTTATTAATTTGTATGATAATTCTAATATTCGTTCCCTTCTGTATTTAAAAAATATATATTTCATTTTTTCATTTTTATTATTAATTTAATCATTCTTTTTTTATTTTTATTCAAATTTCTTAATAAGTACTTTAAAATATTATCCAAAAGTCTTATAAATATAAAAATGTAATCTCTTAGTTTACGATAAAATGATTAAAAACGTACGCTTCGTTGTATATCGTGTTCACAGTATAGTTCGCCGCATCCTGAGCAGTATACGTAATTGTAAATTATGACTTTCTTTGGTACGAGTATAATATACGTATTTTTTACGTATAGTATAATTTTTTGTCTCATATAATATGTTTATTAAAGTGAAACTTAACTTTAATGTTTAATTAAAAGATTATTCTTTATTGTATAAGTTATGAAAATTCCTATTTATTTATAGCATGATGCATAGTATTTTAAACAATTATTAATTTTCAAAAATGTAATTTTTATCCAAAAAATTAATTTTAAATAAAAAAATAAATTGTCAATTACAAATATTATTATTATACCTAAATATAATAAATTTTTAATAAAAGATACGTATTTTTAAGTAAAATAAAAAATATTTTGTTAACAATGAAGATTAAGTTCCTATCACAAAATATGCATTTTAAAGAACGTAACCAAATTCTTTAATGTAATAGTTACATTATTAATTTTGTTTTCCATTAAAAACGCAAGATATACGTTTTTAGTTACATATACTAAATTTCAAACAAAAATAGTAATTTGATTCCATAAAATTATGTTTTTCAGTAAAATACATGATTTATCAAAGAAGTAGTTGAATTTTCAAATCAAACCAAATATGTCTTCTTTAAATATAATGAATCAGCAATAAAATTGAATAATTTTTAAGCAAACATTTAAATTTTGACTAAAAAATAACATTTATCAATGAAGAAGAAAAATAACAATTAAAAATAAATATTAAATTTACATGTATTTTGCTTACACGATAATTTTTTTTTTAAATCATGAAAATGAAAAATATGTTATTTTCAATTTAATTCAAAAAGTGTATTTAAAAAAATCCGATTAGTTTGATAAATTTTTTCCTAAACTATTTCTTCAAAAATACGTAAATACGTATTATCATTAATAATATAAAAGAAATCCATCTCAACATAATTAAAATAACAAAATATAATTGAAATATTTTAAAAAGTTTTAATTTTGTTGTATATCTCATACTATATTTTATTTCTCAAAAATTTTTCTCTTCTTCTTCCAACATCTAAGACAAGGGGTATTACAACTTTTGTTAAAATTACTTCTAGTGAATAAAATTATTCATATTATTTACATGGAATGACTTTGTTAGTCCTATCATGTAACCAACAATTATGTATATCTATTTATCAAAATTTTCATATTTTAAACTCAAATTGATAAAAATTAATCAAATCAAAGACTCTATTTTGAGAATAAAAATGCTGTTCCTATATTTTTACTATGTGCATTTTATTACCTAAGTAATACTTTTCATGATTCGTACTACATTTGAAATACAATTTTGTGTTAAATAATTCTGAAAATCTATCAAATAATTATTTATGCTTATTTTTATAAATTAATATTTAAAATTTATTATATTTTTCTGTCCCCGGCCCCCTACACCTTTCTGTATTTTCTTGTTTCTATAGATATTTTAGCTATAATAATGTAAATAAAATGTTTTGAAATATTTTTTATAAATTTGTAGATTAATATACCTCTAAATATATTTTAAATGTATTAATATTTATATTTATCCTCATATTATGGGAAATAAAAAAAAAATTAGAAATCATTCACATTTATTTCTCACTTTAGATTACTTAGTTATATTTTAGACTTATAAACAAATTTCAATTTATATACTTTTCAATATTATTTACAAATTGAACCAAAACATACGACCATTAATTATTTCAAATAAATTTGGATGACATGTCCATCATTAAATAATTTAAAAATATTTATTTCATTTTTGTTTACATATGAATGACATGTATTATTTTTTTGGTCAATATCAAAGAGAGCGTTTAAATATTTTGAATCACTGAGTCTATAGACGTAAATTTAAGCAATAAGAAAGTGTTAGCTAATAAGATAATAAATATAATTATTTTATTTTTCAGAAAAGTTTACTTCAACTGAAATAGTTAAAGCACGTACGTTTAATTTATGTTCAGATTGTCGTGAGATTATATTAAAAAAATTAATGAAAGTCATAATTTTTTATTTTTATGTAATTATTTCCATATTCTTCCTCTATATTCAAAACTTTTAATTTAAATTAAATTTTAATTTATAAGATCTTATTAAATTCATTAAAAACTTATTTACAATTATATCTGCTAATTTCTAATTCAATTTATTGTATGTATAAATAACAAATACAATTATTTTGTGTAACATTTTTAAATTTCAAAATTTGGTAAATAATATTTGATATTTTATGTCACTGATAAAATATTAAATAACTTTGAAAATAAAATAGTGATGATAAATTTAAATTACAAATTTAAAGCTTTTTCGGATTAAAATACTGATGTTTTTAAAAATAAAATTTTCTCAAATGTGCGAATATTCCTTACAACTATTTAATTAATATAAAATAATATACAAATAAGTTTATTTAATTAAACATATATTAATTTAATTAATTATTTTAAAATTTGATTTTATATTATAATTCTATATAAATTCTATCATTAAGTATTAATTTCTTGATAAATATTGATAAATCTTAATGTTCAATATTAATTATATTCAATAAAAATATTTTATTTCTAAATACTTGAGTCAATTATTTGCAATTTCAATTATATTTTTTTAATCAACATAATTCAAAATATTTAATTTTCTAATTTTGTTTCATTTGACAATCTTTCAATGTTCTATAAATTTTGTAATTCGTATCTGTAAAATATTTTTTCACGTTTCAATGAACTCGAATATCGAGTTGCATTTCTTCATTCTCCTCCAAGTCCAAACTGACGAACAACACGTGCTTCCTTGCCTCTTCAAGTGCACTCATAAATATGAAAATATGTCACTAAATCTCCTCTTAAGGGCATGTGCCACGCATAAATACCTACCTTACCGGCCTCACTTTTTCAATTTTCTGAATTTTTTTCTGAATCTTATATATTGTATATAATATATTATATATATATATATATAAATCCTGGAAAAAAGTTCCCTGACAATTCCAGATTTTTTCCAGATATCTCCAGTTTTTACAGATATAACTTTTCATAGTACGGTTCCATTCAAATATTTCACTTTTTTTTTTAAACAATAGACTCGGAATATGTATACAGTTTCGCGAGTTTATTATAAATAATGTTTTTTTACTTTCTAGGGATTCAATTAATATGCTTAATTTAGAAAGCGTTGACAAATTATATTAGAAGATACTCTTAAATATATTATCACCATCGGTTAATTAAATAATACAAAAAAAAAAATCAAACTTTTCCTGAATTTGCCTTGAAAGTCTATGAATTTGTATAATAGTTCAAACAAATTTTTATTTAACTTCTTATATTTATAGTTCAGTGCATATTTAGGTAAAATTAATGCGGGTACTATATTAAATTCAATTTTAACCGCTTCAACTTCATAACTTTTTAAGTAAAAATATTAAATTTTCAGCAAGATGGATGAATTTTTAACCAAGTAATTCAATTTTCAACCAAGAAGATTAATTTTGCACACAAAAATAAGATTTTTCAAAAAAATACATGAATTCTCAACCAAATAGGTGAATTTTCAACTAAAGAAAGATCAATTTTTAACCAAATAGTTGAGTTTTGAACTAAAAAAGATTAGTTTTCAACCAAAAATAGAATAGTTAAATTTGCAACTTAAATTATGAATCTTCAACTGGAATACATTATTTTTAAACCAAAAAGATACATTTTTAACAAAAGGGTTTAACTTTCAACCAAGTAGTTTTATTCTTGACTAAAAAGATGAAGTTTCAAAGCAAAAGATTAATTGTCAAACAAGAAGATTAACTTTCTACCAAAAAAGACGATTTTTCAACAAATATTTAGATTTTCAACTGAAAAAGAATAATTTCCCACTAAATAGCTGACTTATGAACTAAAAAGGTGAATTTTCAACAAAAAATGGAATAGTCAAAATTTAGTAATACTTAATACTTGAATTTATACCAAATTACAATTTTTCAACAAAATACATGAATTTTTCATCTAAAAAAAAAACTGTCAACCGAAAATTGAAGGTTAAATTTTCAGTTAAAAAAATTAATGTTCAACCAAAGAGATGAATTTTCAAATAAAATGAGGAAACATTCTATTGGAATAGATACATTTTCAGGTAAAAAAATTCTTTTCAATAAAAAAAAAAACACAATTTATTTCCAAAACAATAGTTACATTTTGAAACAAAGTAAGGAATTTTCAACTAAAATAACGAATCATTAACTAGAATAATTTAATTTTCAACCAAAAAGATGAATTTTCAACCAAAGATTAATTTCTACTAAAAAAGACCAACTTTTAACCAAAATGAGGAAATATTCAATTGGGATGGTTACACTTTCAGGTAAAAAAATTCTTTTCAATAAAAAACCAACCAATAAACCAACCATAAAAGACGATTTTTCTACCAAGAATAATTTTAACCAAAGAGATGAATTTTTAACTAAAATGTTGAAATATTCAACTGGCATGGTTAATTTTCAGTTCAAAAAATTATTTGAAATAAAAAATACAAACGAATTCAACAAAATAGTCAAATACAGTAATATAAAGCTACTTTCACAAATGAAGAATCATTGTTATTCAATTTTATGTAGCAATAAAAAAAAATTAAGCAAGTAGGGTAGACACCCTATATAACTGAAAATAATTAAATGTTAAAATCAAAGAAATTCTATAAATCTTAGAGGTACTATAATCTATAGCTCTGGAATTCATATTTCCGGCTTTCTTTTTTAAATCGAAGAAAATATTGATGTTCACTATTTTTAAATTAAGTAGCCGATATCACAATTTATTATGTTGAAAATTGCAAATAAATCAATGTTAAAATCATATATAAAGAAATTCTAAAAATCGTAGAGATACTAAAAGATATAAATTCTTTTTCGTATATAAAAAATAAAATAGAAATGTGGCTATATTTTCAAGGTTATTTTACTAAATAATTGGACAATATCCTTTTAGAAAGTTTCCAAAACAGCTCAAGTTAAGAATAAGCTTGTTTAGTGACATTTTTAATTCGAAATAAAAATAATATTGGTAAACTAATGCCACGACAAAATAAAAAAAATAAGTACCTCCAGAGTGTTTTGTTTTAAATCCAGGCCATTCTTCAGGAGAATTTTTATTTTCTTTGTCATTTGATTGTGAGCTTGATTGAGAGGTTGATCCTGTTCTATTCATTGTTGATTTATAATTTTACTTTTCATTTTATTGATTTAATTTAGGTGAAGAAAAGAATGCTGTTTATATCGTTTTTGAAACCATTTTGAGACCCGCAGAAAAATAACTGAACATAACCTTAAAACTGGGCACTCCTCAGCAGCCTCCTGGAACTCGAGTTGAAAATGTACTATGTGTTGACGGTGGCCGCGTGGTGGCGCCAGCTATGCAGTTGGCCTATGATCGTTGCAAATGAATGGCAAAATAATAACATTGAATTTAATAACACATTAAAAGTAATTTACTGACAGTGTTAAATAATTTTTGAGTGTTTTTAATGATCTTTGCGACATTTTTCATCGTCTAAGCGACAGAAAACTGAGAAAAACTGCTTTTACATGTAAAAATCTGCGTCTATTCACGGATGCGTTTTGTGCGTTTGTTTTGATTGTAAATCGGGACATATAAACGTAATCGGGAGAAGGACAAAGCTAACAAAATTCAATTTTTCGAAGTGCCAAATGATCGAAATGTTGTTAAAGAATGGCAAATAGCTATTTTAAGGGATGATATCAAACTTAAACCTGGTGTTGCAGTTTGCTCTTTGCACTTCAACCCAGGAGATATCGTCCGAGAAAAGGTTTTTAGGGGACTTGACGGACGTTTTGTGGCAACGGTAAGTGTTACCTATAAAGTGTATAGGTATATCTTTTTATTTGTAAAGTTTTTCTTTTTTAAAAAATACTATTGTATTGTTAATATTAACTGTCAATAATGGGTATTATTTAATATAATCCAAAAACAATGTCTTTGTAATTTAGATTATAAAAAAATTATATCTATATATTTTCAGGGTGGCCGCTGGACCGGGAATTTTAAGAGACCGGGAAAAACCGGAAAATGACAGTGAATTTATTTTTTACCGGGAATTTTACAAATATTTAGAAAAAAATCGGTCCAAGTTTTATTTCAACAGTTTTTTTAAATAATTAGTTGAATTGTTGTCTGTTTCAATTATGATATCATTCAGTTTACAATTCGTAATTCAAAAATCTTTCACCTTAAAATTTGCTATTTTGGATTCTAATTTTTGTGCGTTCATTTTTCATTAAAAGAATTTTATAATGCAGTTTTAAAGACTTAAAAATTCAAAAATTAGAAGCATTTGAAATCGAAAATTTTTGATAAAAAATCTTTTCAGTTGATTAACTGTGGATATAAATTATAATGATTTTTAACATTGAACTGTACATTAAGGATTATCAAGTGAATAATAATTAATTTTAATTTTTCTATTTTAGTCAGAAAGTTCGATCCTTTGAATTAGAAATTCGTCTTTTAATTTGAAAATTATTTACTGTTACATAGTGGGATCAGAAATAATCTCTTTTGTTTGAAAATTAATATATTTCGTTGAACATTCTTCTATTTTGGTCGTAAAGTTCGTCCTTTTCAATTAAAAATTCGTGTTTTACTTTGAAAATTATGTGCTATAAAATTTTGGGTTCAGAATTATCTGTTTTGGTTGAAAACTCAAATATTTTATTGAACATTCTTCTATTTTGTTCAGAAGGCTCATTCTTTTGAATTAAAAATTCCTGTTCTAATTTGAAAATTATCTACTAATAAATCATGGGGTCAGAATTATCTGTTTTGGTTAAAAATTGAAATATTTTGTTGAACATTCTTCAGAAAGCTGTTTTTTTTTATTTGAAAATTCGTCTTTAAATTTGAAAATTATCTACTATTCAATTTTGGGTTAAAAATTATCACTTTTGGTTAAAAATTAGACTATTTTGCTGACCATTTTTCTATTGCGGTCAGAAAGTTCAATCTTTTGAATAAAAAATTCGACTTTTAAGGCAAAAATTATGTACTATTAAATTTTGGGCTCAGGATTATCTCTTTTGGTTAAAAATTCGACTATTTTGTTGAACATTCTTCTATTTTGGTCAAAGAGTTCGATCTTTTGGATTAGAAATTCGCTTCTAATTAAAAAATTATCTAATATTCAATTTTGGGTTCAGAATTATCTCTTTTGGTTAAAAATTTAACTATTTTCTTGAACATTATTCTTCATTCTACTTTGGTCAACAAGATCCATCCTTTGAATAAAAGATTTGTCCTTTAATTTCTAAATCATCTACTGTTAAATATTGGGATCAGAATTAATCACTTTGGGTTGAAAATTCATTTATTTTGTTGAACATTCTTGTATTTTAGTCAGAAAGTTCGATCCTTTGATTTGCAAATTCGTCTTTTAATTTTACAATTATATACTATTAAATATTGGTTCAGAATTAATATCTTTTGGTCAAAAATTCAAATATTTGTTGAAAATTCTTCTATTCTGGTCAGAAAGTTCGATATCTCGGATTGAATATACGCTTTTAATTTAAAAATTATCCACTATTAAATTTTTGGTTCAGAATTATATCCCTAGGTTAGAAATGTAACAATTTTGTTGAACGTTCTTCTATTTCAGTCATAAGGCTCATTGGTTCGAATAAAAAATTCTTGTTTCAATTTGAATATTATCTACTATTAAATCTTGTGTTCAGAATTGTCTCTGTTGGTTGAAAATTTAAAAATTTTGTTGAAAATTCTTCTATTTTGTTCAGAATGTTCTATCTTTGTGATTAAATTAAGATCTTTTAATTTGAAAACTATCTACTATTCAATTTTGGTTTCAGAATTGTATGTTTTGGTTACAAATTTAACTATTTTGTTTAATATTCTTCTATTTTGGTCATAAGGCTCATTGGTTTAAAATGAAAATTCTTGTTTCAATTTGAATATTATCTACTATTAAATTTTGGGTTCAGAATGATCTCTTTTGGTTAAAAATTAAAAAATATTTTGTTGAACATTCTTCTATTTTAGTCAGGAAGTTCAATCTTTGGAATTAAAATTAGATTTTTCAATTTTAAAACTATTTACTATTCAATTTTGGGTTCAGAATTATATCTTTTGGTTGAAAATTTAACTATTTTGTTGAACGTTCTTCTATTTTAGTCAGAACACTTGTTTTTTTTTATTTAAAAATTTGTTTTTTAATTGGAAAATTATCTACTATTAAATTTTGTGTTTAGAGTTATCTTTTTTGCTCAAAAATGCAAATATGTTGGTGAACATTCTTCTATTTTGGTCAGAAAGTTTGATCTTTGAAATTAAAATTAGATCTTTAATTTTTTAACTAACCACTATTCAATTTTGGGTTCAGAATTATATCTTTAGGTTGAAAATTTAACTATTTTGTTAAAAATGCTTCTATTTTAGTCAGAAAGCTGTTTTTCTTTATTTGAAAATTCGTCTTTAAATTTTAAAATTATCTGCTATTCAATTTTGGGTTAAAAATGATCACTTTTGGTTAAAAATTAGACTATTTTGCTGAAAATTTTTCTATTGCGGTCAGAAAGTTTGATCTTTTGAATAGAAAATTCGACTTTCAAGACAAAAATTATCTACTATTAAATTTTGAGTTCAGAATTACCTCTTTTGTTTAAAGATTCAAATATATTTTTGTACATTCTTCTATTTCGGTAAGAAGGCTTATTCTTTTGAATTGATAATTCGACTTTTAATTTCAAAATTATATGCTATTAAATGTTGGGCTCAGGATTATCTCTTTTGCTCAAAAATGCAAATATGTTGGTGCACATTCTTCTATTTTGGTCAGAAAGTTCGATCTTTGGAATTCAAATTTGATATTTTAATTTTAAAACTATCCACTATTCAAATTTGAATTCAGAAATACCTGTTTTGGTAAAAAATTTAACTATTTTGTTTAACCTTATTCTATTTTGTTCAGAAGGCTCATTCTTTTGAATCAAAACATCGTGTTCTAATTTGAAAATTATCTACTAATAAATCGTGGGGTCAGAATCATCTGTTTTGGTTAAAAATTAAAATATTTTGTTGAACATTCTCCTATTTTGGTCAGAAAGATCGGTTTTTGGAATTAAAATTTGACCTTTTAATTTTAGAACTATCTGATATTCAATTTTGTGTTCAGAATTATATCTTTAGGTTAAAAATTTATCTATTTTGTTGAACATTCTTCTATTTAGTCAGAAAGCTGTTTTTTTATATTTGAAAATTCGTCTTTAAATTTGAAAATTATCTACTATTCAATTTTTGGTTAAAAAAGATCACTTTTGGTTAAAAATTAGACTATTTTGTTGAACATTTTTCTATTGCGGTCAGAAAGTTCGGTCTTTTGAATAAGAAATTCGACTTTCAAGGTGAAAATTATCTACTATTAAATTTTGGGTTCAGAATGATCTCTTTTGTTTAAAGATTCAAATACTTTGTTGTACATTCTTCTATTTCGGCAAGAAGGCTTATTCTTTTGAATTGAAAATTCGACTTTTAATTTCAAAATTATGTACTATTAAATTTTGGGCTCAGGATTATCTCTTTTGGTTAAAAATTCGAATATTTTGTTGAACATTCTTTTATTTTGGTCAAAAAGTTCGACCTCTTGGATTAGAAATTCGCTTTTAATTAAAAAATTATCTATTATTCAATTTTGGGTTCAGAATTATCTCTTTTGTTTAAAAATTCAACTATTTTGTTGAACATTATTCTTCATTCTACTTTGGTCAGAAAGATCCATCCTTTGAATAAAAGATTTTTCCTTCAATTTTTAAATCATCTACTGGTAAATATTGGGAACAGAATTAATCACTTTGGGTTAAAAATTCATTTATTTTGTTGAACATTCTTGTATTTTAGTCAGAAAGTCCGATCCTTTGATTTGCAAATTCGTCTTTTAATTTTACAATTATATACTATTAAATATTGGTTCAGAATTAATATCTTGAGACTGAATTCTGGTTGGTAATAATTCAGAAAAAGCTACATCTCTCCAGATTATTTATTAATTTATTTTATTTTCTCAACTATTGTAATTTGAAAAAAAAACTTATGAATTTTCAACCGTATCATTGAATTTGCTACTAAAAAAGATAAATTTTCAATTAAAAAAATTCATATAAAAAAAACAAGAAATTGGTTTGGTGCCGCCAGGCCTTCGGAAAAAGTACCCTGGCGGCGCCAGGCCTCGTCTACACCACTGCCCTAAAATATTGGTCCAAGAAGTGGACAGTGGTAGGGGTTTCAGAATGAGACTGAATTCTGGTTGGTAATAATTCAGAAAAAGCTACATCTCTCCAGATTATTTATTAATTTATTTTATTTTCTTAACTATTGTAATGTTAAAAAAAATTACATGAATTTTCAACCGTATCATTCAATTTGCAACTATAAAAGATAAATTTTCAATCAAAAAAATTCATTAAAAAAAAAACAAGAAATCGTTTGGTGCCGCCAGGCCTTCGGAAAAAGTACCCTGGCGGCGCCAGGCCTCGTCTACACCACTGCCCTGCAAAATTGGCCCAAGAAGTGGAAAAGCTACATATCTCCAGATTTATTTTTCTTATTTTTGAGTTTTATTGCTTTGTTGATCGATATTCGATTAAAGGGCTAACTTCAAGATTCAGTTTCTTTTCTGTCGGAAGTAAATAAGGCTGTCGAGAGAAATCTGATAGATTAAAAAATTTACAGACAAGAAAGTGTGACAAAAAGGTTAATATTACTTTTTCCAAGTTGATTTTTCTAGATTGATGTTTGTTTTTTAAATATTTAGTTGTAAGATGTATCAGGGAGCTGCTAGTGGAAATCCGCAATCAAATGTCGAGGCACAAGTCGTGATTGGACCTCCATTATTGCCTGCTTTATATGCAGGCCAGAAACTTGATAGTGTAAGTGGATTTATTGAAATATATACACTGAAACCTGGATTTAAGAAACCTCGATTTAAGAAACTTGGATTCAAGAAACTTGGATTTGAGAGACCTGGATTCACGACGTTCCTAGTATTTGAGTCCTCTTCGTTTTGGTCATGCGGGGACCGCGGGACCGAAGGAGAGGCGTTGCTCAGTCATGCGTGACCAACAGTAGCGTAGCGACAAAGCGGGCAGTGCCCTCAGTGCGTTAGTTGCAGAAATGGTTTACACGGCCCTGAATGTTTATGTTTGGATTCCCTGGATTTATGATCAAGGCCACTACAAGCCCTACCCCAAACCGTACTTAAATCCAGGTTTCAGTGTATTTAATTTAATTGATATCACAACCATATCAGAAAAATTTTAAAAATTGCAGGGTCCATATTCAATTACAGTTACAGAGGCGATGGCAAGAGAACGAGAAAGAGCAAATGAAGAAATATACAGACAGTGGGTTGCTCAGATAAGCAGAGAAACTCGTGATAATGACGAATATTATGCAGAGTTTAAAAATCGGAAAATTCGAAGGAAGTTTATTCGAAATGTCTTTTGTGTTCTCTCTTTATTAATACTTTTTACAATTGGTGTTGTCTCAATTTTCCTATTTGTGTGAGTTTTTATTTATTATTATTATCACAGACTTCACAGCCCAAAATTATCTTAAAGAAGGGGAAATGGGGCGATTTTTCACAAAAATAGGGGAATAATAGGGAATTAAATTCTTTGAAATGAAATTCATTTAGGTACCACATTAAATTCAGTATGGAACGCTTTAAACTGTTTCAAGTCTGCATTTTTCGATTTTGCATTTTCAACAATATAGTTGAATTTTCAAAAAAAAAAAAAAAAACAGTTGAATTTTCAACAAAGGAATTAAGTATTCAATATAAAAAGATCAGGACGAATTTTTAAAAAATTGCATGAATTTTGAACCAAATGGTTGAATTTTTAACTAGAAATGGAATAGTCGAAAAATAAATTATAAAAAAAAAATTGGAACAAAATAGTTCAGTTTTTAACGAAAGAGATGAATTTTCAACTGAAATTATGAATCTTCAATAAAAAAATTTATTGGAAATATAAATTAACGGTAAAAAAAATTAATTAAAAAATAATTGCTAACAAAATAGTTCAAATTTCAACCGAGAATAATTTCTGTAAAAAAGTAGAATTTTCAACAAAATGCATGAACCTTCAACCAAGTAATTGAATTTTCAAATAAAAAAGATCAATTTTCGACCAAGAATGAAGTTGTCCAATTTTCAGTAAAAAAAATTAATTAAAAAAAAATACATATATATATATATTTAACTAAATAGTTCAACTTTCAAACAAGTAGTCAAATTTTAAACTTGAAAAGATAATTTTCTAGCAAGAAAATTAATTTTCTACCAAAGTTAAAAATTAAAAAAAAAAATGCATTGTGCAAATGAAATAGTTCAATTTTAAACTAAAAATATCAATTAACGGTTGAAAAAATGATTAAAAAAATAATTGCTAAAAAAACAGTTCATTTTTTAACCAAGAAGAATAATTTTCTACCAAAATAGTCAAATTGTCAACAAAATGCATGAACTTTTAACCAAATAATTGAATTTTCAACTAAAAAAGATCAATTTTTGACAAAAATTTAAGTTAAATTTTCAGTAGAAAAAATTAATTGGAAAAAAATATATTTAACAAAATAAATGTCTTTTCAACTAAAATTATGAATCTTCAATAAAAAAGTAAATTTTTAACAAAGTAGTTCAATTTTCAAGCCAACAAGTAGTCGAATTTTAAACTCAAAAAAATAATTTTCTACCAAAAACATGAATATAAAAAAATACATGGGTTTTTAATCAAATAGCTGAATTTTAAATTAAAAATATTAATTATGGGTTAAAAAGTTATTTAAAGAAATTTTTAGCAAAATATTTCAAATTTTAACCAAGAAGAATGATTTTCTACCAAAAAAGTAGAATTTTTACAAAATACATGAATTTTCAACCGAGTAATTGAATTTCCAACTAAAAAAGATCAATTTTCGACCAAAAATGAAATCAAGTTTTCAGTAGAAAAAATTAATTAGAAAAAAAAATTTAACAAATAGCAGTCTTTTCAACTAAAATGATGAATCTTCAATAAAAAAGTGATGTTTTAACTAAGTAGTTCAACTTTCAAGCAAAGAAATAGTCGAATTTTAAACTCAAAAAAATCATTTTTTAGCAAAAAAATTAACTTTCTACCAAAAACACGAATTTAAAAAAAAATACATGGTTTTTTAATCAAATAGTTGAATTTTAAACTAAAAATATTAATTATGGGTTAAAAAATTATTTAAAGAAACTTTTAACAAAATATTTCAATTTTTAACCCAAGAAGAATAATTTTCTACCAAAAAAGTAGAATTTTTACAAAATACATGAATTTTCAACCGAGTAGTTGAATTCTCAACTAAAAAAGATCAATTTTCGACCAAAAATGAAGTCAAATTTTCAGTAGAAAAATTAATAAAAAAAAAAATTGAACAAAATAGATGACTTTTCAACTGAAATTATGAATCTTTAATAAAAAAGCGAATTTTTAACAAAGTGTAATTCTGTAAAATAATGTATAGTTTATTAAATAAACAAGGAGTTATTAAACCAATTTCAATTAAAATTTCGAATGCGACAAGTGCTTTTCACTTTCGGCATTTTTGATCATTTGAATCACACTTTAATTATGAATACAGACGAAATCACAAAAACACTCGCCAACATAACCTCAAACCAACCTACTTGTCCTCGACTTGTGTTCAAGAGGTTCAAGATGGAGCCAGACTGAAAACAGATGCACAGCCAAGTTGATGGCGGTGCAATCAAGAGCTGTGAAACAAAGTTGGTTTAAACTAGATTTAAGATATTAATTCTGCTGTAGCCATAAAATAATTTTCCAAGTTGGGGCCAAACTTGTAACTGGGCAAACATTTGGTAATTTCCACACGGGATGTTTGCATATTAATAAGAAATGTTTTGGTGCAACAAAATTGTGACAAAGGCCAGACTTATTGCTTCACATATTTTGAAAAAGAAACCGTAAAATAAATATTGCATTATGTTTCCGGTGAACTGAAACAATCTAATTCCGAAGAAATATTCTGAGTGCACGAAGGTTTATTTGAAGCTATAAAATATTTCATTTAGCGTAAAGGATATGTTCCTAATTGAAGGCAAAGAATATTAATTACTTTAAAAGGTCATGTTTTACATTTTAGTCAATATTTATTGAATACAAACAATATGAACCGGACGGATTAAATTATTCTGAATATAAATATATGATTTGTTTTTTCAAATAACCAAAATATGTCTTTAGAAAAGATTATAAGGAACATAATTTGGAACTTAACCTTGTTATGTCACAAACTACAGAAATAATAATTATAAAAATTATAAAAATTTGCTTAAAATTATGTAGTAAGGATTTTGTTGTAAAATTAAAATATCTTTTCACTGAAAAAGAATGAAAAATTTTCCATTATATGGAAATTATTTTATATTGCTTCAGGAAGATTGGAACAAAAAGTATAAGACACTCAATTTAAATCCAAGACTTCGTTTGAATTTTTTTCATCTTACTCTTCTTAACGTTATATCAAAACTGACTTGCAATCACGTCGGATTGAAAGTCACTTTTGCTATGACATTAAGAAGAGTAATTAAAGTTTAGCAAAAAAGCCTCCAACTCTCCATAGAATAGAAAACTTTTTTTTTCTTTCAGTCAACTATTATTTTTATTTTACAACAAAAAATTCCTATTTAAAACAGGAAATAATACGTTTGGCGTAAAGAAATGCTTTTTGAAACCAAGTATAGTTTTTATTGGTTATAATAAAATTCAGATACGTACATATTTTTCCAAATTAGCGCCTAGGCATATTTTTTTAAAATTATAATAACATAGTTATTTGTACGTATTTCATTAAAAAAAGTAACGTATTTTAAAATCTTTTTGTACTTGATGCAGAAAAATTTGAGGAAAAATCCAGCCTGAGCAGGAATTGAACTTGCAAAAGCCGAGTGTGCAGTTTAATTGAAGGTCCGGATGCAATAACCACCTCAGCGCTCGAACACGCGGAGAAGTATTGTCCGCAGAGCAAATTTTAAAAATTGTTCAAATTCGAGTGTTGGCAGTACATACTTGTCAACAATTTCATTGCGCATCTTTTTCGTATGGCAACCAAATTCGAAGGTTGTTTCGTTTTTTAGTTATTTAAGAAAAACGGAATTTTTTGACGAGAAAGAATTCAATACTAGAGGAAAAAAGTGAGAGCGATGTGAAAATTATGTACGGCGCACTCCACTCGACTCGGATAGCGAAAATATGGCTTCAATCTCCGAAAAAAGAATGCAATAATTATACTCTGCTTCACTGAAATGTCATATCACCATGTATTAGGGTATGGAGATAAAACATTCTAATAAAGTAGCATAGAATTAATACATTTAGTTTTCGTAGATTTGAGTTAAGACTATTTTCGTCGGGACAGTCGAAACATTATTTTGATTACAAATAATATGACAATTATTTTTCGAATATATTGAATGATTTATTTTTGCTGATTTAAATTTAAATTTTTCCCTTATGCTCAACCAAAAAAATTTCCATCACTAAAGACCAAATTTCAAATACTTGCGCCAAAACATTTGTATCGTGTGGACCAGTACGCCGCGCCGTGTAGATGGATAGACAATAATCAGTATTAGCAAACGACAAAAATGATGCAGAAGTAGAAGTACCATAACTTCAAAATCATCTACAAAAAAGAATGGACGAGGAGGAAAAGAAATTAATCTGCGATCAAAATTGCTTGCGAGCGAAAAAGCGCAGACTAGTTGTAAAAGTGAGAGAAAAAACTGTAATTAATACTGATAATTCTGATCGTTCTGATCAGTCTAATGGTTATTATGACACAGAAAATATCGGAGCACTAAACACAGAATCAATTAACGACATCGGAGGTAAGTTTCTATAGGTTTAAATATTGTATTTCTTAACATTCTTCATATATTTTATGGACTCAAGGAAATATTCACTTCAAGAAAATATTATAGAGCAATTTTGGCAATGCAATTTACTGCTGTCAAAAAGATTCCGAGTAAATGCTTATTAAAAAAAAACTATTTTATGATTCCTTATATGGTATGTATTCTAAAATTATTAGATAAGATATTCACAACCTTACTTTTTAGCAGAGTATGCTACTAATACTTTATTTTTCTTTCAGGAGTACTTTCAGAAACACTTCACGATACCTCCACTGGAAATGTGTTGGGAAACGCTAAAGATTGGGGAGGTTCTAGGAATAAAAAGGGATCCAGTCAAGGAGAAAATAAAAATATAGTCGAGGATGAACCTGAAGAAGGAATCCAAGATAACTGCGAAGAAAGAATCGAGAATGAAGTGGATGTACTTTTAGAATACAAATATTTCTAGTAATTTATGTTGTCCTCATTGTTGAAATTCCTTATTCACAATTTCTTATTGCAGACCGACCAGCATCCGATCGAGTTGCCCACACAACAACTGGTCGGATCCCGATCGGGTTACTCTATTTGTATCCGGGATTCGACTGGATAAACTGGTCGGGATCCGATCAAGTAACCCGGCCGGGAGCCGACAAGCGCAGAGTGACGAAACCAAACAGAATCCGATCGCGCAGCCCGATCAGATTCCTGATAGGTATGCGATAAAACAAATCTTAATACCGAAATTCTCTCCGTGTAAATGTTATAATACGTCACAGAACGTGACACCCCCCGTCTTGAATTTTTTAACATACCAGTAAAATGAAATACGTTAAAAAACAATGCTTATATAAATAATAATTTTAAGAAAAAAATTTTTGTGAAGAAAAAATTGAATTTTTACTTTTGATTCTTTCTATGTATGATTATATGTATATTTTCTTATGTGATATCAAGACTTAACCCACCTGTTATAATTTTCACACATAAAATATGTAATTCGAATGAAATGTCTTACGTGGATAACTAAAATCTATTTCATCTTTTTACTTTTTTCTATATTTGCATGAACACACACACACACACACACACACACACACACACACATATATATATATATACATCGCACCCCTGTGACTGGGCAAAGAAATAATGTTGGTCAAACCCCTACCCCTTTTCCAACGTCTCGTGAGGGGGAGGGGGGGGGCGAAGGCACCCCTGTGAGGGGCCATCCCTTTCCACTAGTGAGAGATGCCGCTAGGTAGACATGCCGCAGTTGTGGCATGACGCAAAGATACTTGCCGCATGTGAGATGACGTGGACCCGATCCAAAAGACGTTCGCTCTAGGCGCGCTCAAATTTTCTAGAGAAGCGAGCCGCGTGCGAATGTACCTGCGCAGCGTGCAGATTTTTTAAAAATTTAATATAGAAAACAACTTAGAACAATTTGCCCACTTACATTATCATAAAATGATTAAATACTAAATTTACCCTACTTCCTCTTTTTTGTATTCTAAATGCTGTTAACAAAAGAGAAAACAGGGATTGAGGAAGAAGCAAACACGAAAGGTTGAGACAATCGAACGAGAATTATTTAGATTGGAAAATATTTCAGGATGAATAATTATGATTTATTATAATCAAATCTATAAATGTGAATGTGTCAGTTTTGTTTTAGTTACACAATTTAATAGTTTAAAATTGGATTCCGAAGCATACACCTGCCAGAATTTGCGAGAAACTTCGTCTTGGTGAACACTCTTCAGAAGGAAGAAAAAGACTTTAGTGACAAAGTTTTAATAAATTAGAGAGTTAAATAAGGGATAGCAATAAAAGAATTTTCAAACTTACTGAATTTTTAATTTGTCGTTGCTCGGGATGTTATTAAGTAGGGTTTTCTTATCTTTGGGAGACACTGAATTCAATAAATAATTAATGTGTGCTGTATATTGAAACTATATTTGAAGTCGAAACAATTATAGGTTTTTTGTGTGAAGTTTTGGAATAAGCCCACTAATTGCAGTTTTTAATAACTGGCTTAACTTCAGTTTTTGACCAAGTCGAATTGTTTTCATTTCCCGGACTGATTTGACGTCGAAGACTTTCTGAAGTAGTTTGGGCAGCAATTCGACAGTAGAATTAGAAGTAGTTGTTTAGAGGATATATTGAAAGAATACTCTTATGGTAATGATAAAAGATAGGTCCTGAATGCTTCATGCAATTGGTATTGATAAGTGATTATTATCATAAATAAGTAAATATTATGTATATACATATAACGGCCATAGGCTGTTACAAATGGATGAATGGGCTATAAATTATGTATGCATATTCAAGGTCCTCATGCGCTACTTTTCAACAGAATACTGTTTTCGATTTTGAACATTTTTACAGTTGTACATGTTTCTTTTTGCTATAGAAAATTTGAATAATTTCCAGGAAGTGTATATTTATAAAAAAGATGTTGTTAAAAAAACTTGTGCATAAATAAGGGCTCTTCGTAGGAGAAAATTTAACAAGAGTGAAAATTTTTGACTCGTGTCAAAGATTATTACCAAAATTTCAACAAAAAAATCAATTCTGATCATTGAGGGTTTTTATTTGTAATGATTTTTATAAACAATAAAGAAAGAGAGTTTTTAAAGCAGAAACAATGTTATTGATGGTAGTTATATGTTTTGTAACAGTTTTAGGGCAAATTTTTGTCTGAATCATTTTTAATAACAAATGAAAAGTCTAGATGATTTTATCTTGGAAATAACAATTTTTAACAACAATTCACGGAGAGAAGTTTTCATTTGATCGGAAGATTTTGTTTGACTTTCAAGAGATCTAACCTCGACATAGACAATGTACAAGTTTCAAAATTTAAAATAAACAATTTAAAATATTATTTGATTGTAACTGTGTAGATGGCAAATGGTTTATCCCACGGAAAGAAGTGCAAGAAACAAGAAGTTTTACTTTTGCTCGAAAATGGTTAAAATGATTTTATAATTTTTTTCTTGATAAATAATGAAATTGTTGGAAAAATTGATTAAGCAAAAAATTACCAGTATTTCGAAAAAAATACTTAAGTTATTCGTAATCAGGGGAAGGCTTTTGATCTTTTAAACTTTTTACTATATACATATTATAACCTTGGTTTTTCACTGTTTTATATTATTGAAATTGAAGGGCCGCATCGCAGAATGGGATGTGCGCTCGACCGCTTGAAAGTGCCCCTGAACGTTATGCAATCTCCCGACATACCCCACTTGTACCGTTCGCCTGTGTTTACACTAAAAAAAAGGTACAAATCGTTGATTCGCAGAGAACTTCCAGCAGGAAAGTCGTTCCGTAGGGATTAGCGAATAAATCTGCGCAAACAGACTATTATTTCGTTTTGTATATCACAAGATATCGCGAGCTAAGTAAAACGAAATGATGCGCGCCGAAAAAACAGTCGCCGCCAGTGGGCTGAATCGGGAATTTACTATTCAAAATCACCTACAGCCTACAATTCTTTACCGATTTTCAAATTTTCTGTTTATAAGTGATCAGAAATAGTTTTATAAGAGCTTCTGTGGATTAGATTTTTCAATTTTCATCATTTTCTATTTTCTATATAAATAAACAATGAGCGAAAATGAGACATTTTTCAATTATTATTTTTTATCTTGAAATAAATAACCTAATTGATCCTATTCTCGAATAAACTAAATGTAAACGTTTCTAAAGAATACGAATATTCAACAGGTTATCGAATCTAATTGTTATAAACAAATTATATCAACAAAATGTCAATATCGTGGAAATTTTGCTTGCAAAGTATATTTGTAAGTTGAAATTGCTTGATTTTATCAACGGGATCACATTTGACCATGGAAATTTGTCGTCCGGTATAATTTGTTTATTTTATAAACAAATTATATAAACAAATTCATAATTTAGGCTTTTATTGGCAGAAAGTAATCGCTTATCTTTCTTAGTACCTTCAAATTATACTAGTGGTAATATTTAATTATAAAGATTGGTCATTTGATATTATTTGCTTATTTTATAAAGAAACTTTATAAACAAATGCATAGTTAGGTCATTTATAGGCAGAGAGTAATCGTTTTTCTCCCTAATCGTCTTCAAATTACATGAGTAGTGATATTTCGTGACAAAGTATTGTCAATCGATATTATTTGTTCATTTCATAAACAAATGTTGTAAACAAATGCATACTGTGACCTTTTTTAGATAGAAACTATCCGTTTTTCTTTCTTATCGTCCTTAAATCATATTAGTGGTGATGTTTAGTGAAGCAGACTTGTTATTCAACATTATTTGTTTACTTTATAAACAAATGCTTAGTTTGACCATTTATAGAATTTTTGACTTCCAATCGGACAGTATTCAAAAGAAGCACGTAATGAGGATTTCAAGCGGTTCAGAGAATTTAACATACGAGAGTGCTCTCGAATTTTCAGTGATATTATTTGAAACCAATAATAAAAAAAGATTAATTTCTGTCTAAAAATGGCTAAGCTATTCGTTTGTTTCTAAAATAAACAAATAATATCGAATGACAAATCCTCATCACTAAACATCACTACTAATATAATTTTAAGGCGATAAGAAAGAAAAACGTTTACTTTATGTCTATAAATGGCCAAACTATGAATTTATTTCAACCGGAATTTCTTGTGGGTACATATCTATATAGCACCCCTAGGCTCAGTTATAAAAAACGATTTGAATTGTCTTGCACAAGGGGCGTCACGTGCTTCATCTTTCTTCAGTGCCCTAACAAAGCCATTCTTGTTTATTAGTGCTCGAAGTCCAGCTGGACCAGGAAGCATATATAGTCCACGTAAAACTACATGACTATTTGTTTCTTTTATGACTATGGCATAACCGTTACCATTAATAATTTCTGATAACACAAGAAGTGTTCCGGTTGGCTTGTCCTGAATAAAACCGTCGTCATTTCTGAAATAAACTCCTGAACTGGGATGGAAATCATGTAATCTCATTTCAAATTTCCGGCGCTGATTGGTCTTCGGAACAAATTGATAAATGTGAACATGTTCAATTTTAATTGAAAGTATTGTAGAATAAGGGGCCCTGCCAGGAGAGATGGGCCTAACATGTGGAGGCGGCTGGACATAAAGAGAAAGTGTGAGCACTTGTTTATAAAATTTGTGGATCCCGTAATGTTTTCCGAATGGAACTTCCTTTTCTTCATCTGGTTCCAGTTTCCTAAAAGTGTTGTCCCATGTGTTTATTAGTGCTCGCTGTCCACTTGGATGAGGGGGCATAAATATTCCACGTAAATACGTTTTGCCATTGCTTGCTTTTGTCACCATGGCTAAGGCGTTACCATTACTAACTTCTGACATCACAATGTGTTCTCCGACTATCGGGTCGTTTTCCAGCCTTTTATTTGAATTTTTCAAATAAACTCCTGAGTTTGGAAGAAAATTATATACTTTCATTTCAAGTACCCGGTCCTCATTGCGGATGGGCAAAAATCGCCATTCGTCAAGATCCTCAATTTTGATTTTAAGTACGCTAGTATAAGAAGCACTCCCAGAAGAAGACGTGGGTGCAACATGAAGAGATGGCTCGGTAGCAGTAGGAGATGTGACATGATGAGGAGACCCGCCAATACCAAAAGACATGGCATGATCATGCTCCATGCCTTGAGCAGGATATATTACAGGAAGGTGACCATGATCATAAGCAGGAAGATATCCCATTCCATGAGCAGGAAGATACCCCATGCCATAAGCAGGAGCATTTGCCATGCCGTGAGAAGAAGACATGGCTTGAGAATGCTCGCTGTCAGGAGAATGCAGCCAGCCAGAGGAAGAAGCAGGAGTGAAACCAGGAAACGAGTCGCCATGAGGATATCCCTCGAATTGTGAATTCAACTCTGAAACAAGAAACAGAAGATTGCATTTTTTAAAGTACACAATCATACCGTAAACTGGGTCTGAACGACGCACTATGGACGCTTTTGTTCAACTTTGTCTCACAATCGGTGAATTCTGATAGGAATAACCTAGAGGTTCATTTTTTTATTGAAGATAATTTCTCAGCGAATATAGAAAAGATATAGAAAAAGTGTCCAAGCAATTTCTTGACTTTAAATAGCTATGTTGAAGTTAGCAATTTTTGTAAGAAAATTTCCTTTAGCGAATACCATGGGCAAATAGAATCCGAAATACAAATTTGGAAATGGTCAATCCAATGTGGCGGACCATAATTGTAAAAATGAAACAAGGACTAGAAATTTCTACATAGGGGTTTTTCGAGTATTATGGATTTTTATATTTTTTGAAAATCGTGCAACGAACTTCTTCGTTAAAATAGTTTTATTTCGACAACTATAATCAGTCATATTAGATTTGTTATTCTGAACTTAGAAATTTTTACTTCGGATATAAAATCAGCGACCCGAAAACCTCCGAGTAATTCGCTATTTCGAAATTTAACATGTTTACTTCGGATTTAAAATCAGCTGCCCCCGAAACCTTCGAATACTCCTAATCATGACATTTGCTTTGATACAAATAATTCATCTATTCAAGGATTAAAATATTTAAATTGCGAATAAATTTTTTTTTTAAACATATAGAACATACAATATAATATTTATACGCCCGTGGTATTCTAAAAACGAATTTTTTTCCAAATATTGCTAGCTTAAACCTACATTGTCAAGGCTAAAACATTTTTTTAACACTTTATCTATATTTTCCATATATTCGCTAAGGATTTATTAAAAATTCTACCATTTCGAAACAAAATTCAACACAAGCGCCCATAGTGCGGCGCTCAGATGAGCGAAAAAAGTTTCTGTGGACAAATCAATTTTTTTTCATAAAAAATGTATATATTTCTAATCAGCAACAAAGATTACATCTTTTTTTAACTTTTCAGCAGAACAAGTTGATGTGTACAAAATTTATTTTTCGAGATTTGACAATTATGGCGTTTTATTAAGAATTATTCGAACATATATGCTCCTTGGCAATTGTTTAAACAATTTTTTATGAAAAATCGCAGTTCAGGTACTTTTTGAAGAATGGGCTCAATTTCGTGTGTGCAATCAACTCAAAATATTTATCCGATGACCCTTTAATAGGATAGTTTGTTGTTCATCAAAGATGGTATAATAATCATTAATTATCAACATTTGTTTATGTATGATAGCAAATAGTTGATTTCTTTTTAAATATTGAGCTCAATTGTTGACAAAAGTTACACCCAGAATTTGAGTATGAAAATTAAAATTGTCTCAATAATAATCATTCCTGTGAAATATCACAGCAAAAGGTCATGAGAAAGAAATTTTTAGTTAATTCCGTAACAAAAAATTGATCTTATTTGTTGAAAAATATCCAAAATGTGAATTTGTTTTTAAAAATTGTTTAAACAATTTGAAATGAAATTTTTATAAATAAAAAATCGTTTGGAATCTTCCCAGGAATCATAAGAAAAGTTTTTATTCTCTTAAGACATTTTAATATTCTTGAAGAGCTTCTTTTCTCAAATATTCAAAAATCATCTTTTACGGTAAAACCTAAGTCATTTCAAATTTTCCCAAAAATATTATTGTGAGGGCAAAATGGTAAGAATTCAATGGTTTCACAATACTGTCAAATCTTTTAAAATTGAAATTGTATTTTATATCATTAATGTTCAGAAACATTTATAATTGAATTTCATCATGTAATAAAATAACGTAATTGAAAATTTTGATTCACCAAGAATTTTCTACCATAAATGTTGAATTATCATTCCAGGACGACAAATTTTTAACCAAACAGTCGAATTTGAGACGAAAAAATATGACTTTAAAAAAATAGTTGAATATTTAACAAACTAATTACTCTTTCAACGAATTAGTTAGATTTTCAATGAAATAGCTGAATTTTTAACCTGGCAAACTGAATTCTGAGTGCAGAAGATTAATTTTCTACCAAAACACAAATTTTCAACAAAACATATAAATTTTCAATCATTTATTTGAATTTTCAACATACTATATTTGAATTTGAAACTAAAAAAGATAAATTCCTAACAAGAAATGGAATCAGTAAGTTTACAGTTTAAAAAACTAATCTTTAAACAAGAAAAAATTAATTTTGAACGGTTGAATTCAACCCGAGTGGACGAATTTTTAACAGAATAGTTGAATCCTCAACCAAAGTGATGAATTATTATGACAAGCGATAACAGATGCGTACTAAAGAACTACTAATTAAAATATTCTGCACAAGTGGTGCAAAATATAGTTTTAGCTTTTTCATGGCAACCTAAAAATGTGATATTGGTTCAAAAAAATGATATCCTCATGATTTAAATATAATGAAATATCAATACGTGGTTTACGTATGGGAAATTTTATATTCAATTAACCTGGGATGAAAACTATGTTCAGGAGCCCTGCAGTAATAATTATTTTACAAATCTGGATACTTTGGGCACACATATATAGTAGCTTTGTTTTTGATTTGATTATAGTTTTTACATCACCTCCTAAATCTGGATTAGGAAGCAGTTCTGGTACGAGCCACAAATCATCCCAATATGTTGCAATATATTTATAACGTTCCTGATGCATTTCCCTGTTGTAACCTGTGCGACGCCTCAATTTATAACCCTGATATTCATCAAGGCATTTTGTTTCACCTGATTATGTGAGAAAAATATAGTCAATAAGTCTGTTACAGAATTTAAAAAATTATTAGCTTAGAAGTACTACGCCCTTTACTTTATTTTAGTTTTTAAATTACCATTTTTGAATGAATCTTCGTCAAGCATCATCCACATGTCTCCAACATGTCTCATTCGTCCAACCAGTTTCCGGTGTCCGTTTTCTTCACACTCCACTTTATCATGAGGCTCGTACTCGATTTGCGGTATTTTAAATGCACCTGTAAAAAAATATAGTCACCAGTAATTTCAACGATAGAAAATTCTTTGACTCCGTAATAGTGAATTCTACTATGTTGTGAGACTGCTACAATTGACCAAGAAATAAATTATTATTTTTTTGAATCCCAAAAATTGTTTCTTGGTTCAAAAAAATTATGTACAGTGAGAATGACTTCATAGATTACATACATGTTGTCTTATGTTACAGTGTTGAAACACCCTTGCCCCAGGGGATTAAAAAAAATTATACAAATTTACAATTGGTTTTTTCAATACAGTATAATATGGATTTTGAAAGTTTGAATTTGGATATGTTCATTTTCGACTCTCTTGATATTCAATCGTTTATTTTCAAATTAAATTACCGAATCTAAATCCGTAATAGTTAAAAAATTAGTTACATTTATATACGGTACAGATTGAAATAATTGTAACTGAAGATTCATAAATTGCTTAGGTTTCCAAGTATGAACATAAATTTTAATAAAGTGCTCAGAATTCAACTGTCCAAAATCAAAATAATAGTTGAACGAGTTCTTTAATTACAGTTTATTGGATATCAGAATGCTAAACATTGATTTTCGAACGCAATTTCAAGCTTAAGTTTTAGCTTTGTAGTTTCAATATAAACGACTAAAATTTTTATAAATTCCAGTATTTGTATTTGTTAAAATCTACATAGTCAAACAGTGTTGAATTAAAATGTTTATTATTCAACATTTACTTATTCATTAACTTTCAATACAAATTCTTAGAATTTGAGCAATTGTAAATTAAAAACTTCGCAATCAGACAATTTCAAGTTAATCATTGAGAATTCTACAATTTCTAGTGTTCAAAAAACTAAATTAAAAGTGCATAATCAGGCACTTTCAAAATTCAAAATTTTTAATTAAAAATTAACTGACTTTCCAATTTTCAATAGGAGTGAGAAAATTTTCAATTATGCAATACAGTTTTCAATGTTTGAGGCTCTAGTTTCATAGTGTACAAGTTTAAGCGTTTAAAATAAAAAGTCATTCAATATATTGTATATTCCTTCGAGTTTGTAGAAGATCGATTTTGAATCGAATTGATCGAATTGAACGTTGAAAAGTTTTATTGGAAAATATTATTAGGTTTCAGGAAAATTTAGTGAGAATTTTTGTTTCGAAGTTCATGCTTTCAACTTTACACCGTTATAAAGTATCCCATTTTCAATTTAACAAATGTGAGAATTCGTTTTCAAACTATTTAGCTGTTGAATCGACAAAAAAAGGTTTGATAAAAAAATATCGTTAGGTTTGGAAGAACAGAGCAAAAGTTTTTTTGTGCCCGAGGGATACGTTTTCTCAAATTTGGACAGTGATAAAAAATCCAGTTTTCAATTTAAAAAAAAGCGAGTGCAGCTTGATGCGACTGCGCTCGCGCAGATGGTTCTACGTATAGATTCACAGTTAAGCCCTTACAGCATGCCAGTGAAAAAATGAGGTTATTAAAAAATCCTTTCCTAAGGTTATGTCTCAGAACTTTTTTGATTTGTTTAGCCAAGAATCTCATTTTTGAAAATTTATGGGTTAGACCCTCACGGATTGCTACATTTTTTTTTTAAACTAAAAGCTTCAAAATCAAAATCCATAAACATAATTCAAATAGTGCTCCTTTCTATACTGGCAATAATAATTTCTGAAAATCTTTTCTAGATTTTATGGATTGTATTA
Source organism: Andricus grossulariae (assembly GCA_011634705.1). Lineage (NCBI taxonomy): Eukaryota > Metazoa > Arthropoda > Insecta > Hymenoptera > Cynipidae > Andricus > Andricus grossulariae. The sequence continues at coordinate 13,954,496 of JAABKJ010075445.1, read as the reverse complement.
CAATCTCTTAAAGTTGTCAAAATTTCAAGAATATAACTCTAAAACGCAGGATAATTATTAAAATAAAACTTTTTTATGCATATTACAAACGAAATATTATCACTCTGAGTAAATATTTCTTACCTTCTAATTGGAACCGAAACTTTGTTACAACAAAATCCACATTGCGTGTTAAGATTCTTGGAGCAAAACAAACCAAAAACTTGTGCGCCAAGTTACCTGCCGATTTTGGTCCCGAATGTGTCATATTAGTCGCATGTGAATAGTATTTAATAAAGATTTTTTACATTAAAGTTTATTAATTTTACTCAAAATGTTAAACTTCAAAGCATTCAAGAAACTCGGAAACATCAATTTGTGCAGCAAAATTGCACAAGAAGGCTTGAAAGAAGTACTTTCCTTATAAGACTGTTTTTTGAAAACAAACACTGAACAAAATAAATTTGTGTAACATAATTATAGAAAAAGAGTTAAAATAAGATATGTATGTTTTCAAATAATATTGTGAAACGGCTCATTATACAGATAAACCATATACAATATGTCGTTCTGTACCGTTCGGTTCTTTGACCGTCCTCTAAGTTTCAATTCTTGGTCAACCAAAAAATATAAAATTTATTGTTCGAACTTGGACCTGGGAAAATGGGTCCTCGTCGCCTAATCCTGTCGTAAACTACTCTCTGTGCGTCGTTCAATCTTCTAGCGGATCTAAGCTCCTGATTCCGTTGACCAATACTAACAGTGATTATACGTAGTTCGCCAACTAGTGTCAGTATTTGACCCGGTTCATATAGGTTTAATTCTCTAACATTCGTGATTGCTGGTGGTACAGCAGGGTGTGGGCCTGTAAGAAATAATATATCGGTTTTTATTATAGGACTATGGAAAACAAGCAGGCGCGCCACAAGCGCAATTATTTTGTTGCCTCTCGCAATTTCTATACTAGAATATAAAATCAATATTAATACAAAATGCGTGTACTTCATAGTACCGACTATCTAAAATAGTGAGCTAAAATAGTTTTAAATAAAATGCAAGATGAATATACAATCAAACCGTCGCCACAGCCATCCTCGATTAAGTTCAACCCAAGATTACTTGCGCATCCAGTTTCTCTTATACAGAAATAAATATGATATATATTTGATATAATAGTGTTGAACATAGTGTAGAAAAGTTCAGATTTTTGACAAAAAGGCGGTTACTCTGCTTCGTGGGTAAGTCATGATGTTGAAAATGCAATGTAATTAATTTAGTTGAACCTTTGCGCTTCAAAATAGGCTGCGAGCCTTTCATGATGATGTGATAGATTTATTCGCCATATTTGTCCAATTGTGAGTACGAATGGACAAGGTGTATAAGAATATCCATCCGCGGAAACTGGAAACAAAATAGTTGAAATTGTGAGCAAGTATTCATTCTATCAAGAACTGTTCGTCAGTCTAGAGATGTTATTTTATATTCAAATAGATGTGCCTTGTACAGAGTGGCATCGATTTGTTTTATAGAGAAATGATGGCAAAAATGTATTTTTCACGCCAAGGGATCTCTTCCAACGGCAAACAATCCTAGTTGTGGAGAAATTGGCTCTAATCAATCAAGTAATCGCGGCTAGCAATAATGACAGCTGAAGTTCGGCAGATGGGTTCTTACTATTTTATCATTAATTCGTTGCTTATCAAATCGTTATTGTGGAATAATATTTCTTCGCAACAACTTTTCCCTAGAGTTTTAATATTTGGTTATGGTTCATGTTTAAAATATTTATCGTTGATATACCGCAAAGCAAAGGCATACTGATGGATATGCAATTTATGTCCATTTTGCTAGATATTAGCCGGATAATTCACCAGGGAACCAAATTCTTTCCTTGGGATGTCCAAACGATGTCATCGGATGGTATTCAAACGTTTCTGAGATATTCAGATGTCCAACGTGAGATATATAGAAAATTACGATATCTTACTTTGGATATTTTTATTGCTCAGAAGAGTCCACAAACATCCCTTGTTATCGAATGGATATCCAAGAGTCATTTTAATATTATCCGTTCTCTCAAGTAAAACATTTGCAATTTTCATTTATATTATAGCAATCATTTTCTAGTTCTCAAAATTGTTTCAGTTCTCAAATATTTTAAATAAGGTAATTGATAAAATGATTGGCCACTTAAAAGCTATTACAAACTTAAAAAATCAATTATAAAATACACACATGGATAATAATTATATAAAAGATTCGAATTGCAGTGATAAATTAGGCACTGAAAGTAGTAGATAACGGATATTTGAAGAAATTAACAATGGTGTCAAAAAACACAATGAATGACCTCGACGACGGGTCACGACATATTGATTACCACACCATTCGTTGAATTATTGGCCTCTAAAATGTAGTGAAATATACTCATTGGCCACATCAGCTTATAGATTTCGGACATTGAGAATACAGTGATTGGCCTATAAATTCCACAATTATTGGGTTCGGGGGGGGGGGGGGTCGAAAAATGGTCTGTTTGGAATTATTTTCACTCATCAGTCTTATAATAAAAAGTGAACAACAATGACATGTACAGAATATTTTCAGATAATTTAAGTACTTAAGCCTTTAATGCTTTTTTGCAAACTGTAGCTTTATACATAATTTAGAAAAAAGTGTTAAACAACCACCGCAGAGTCCCACTGGGAGCAACTGCCATCTGCAAATAACACCGGCTCCCAGCAAACCTGCAGCAAATCACACCTATGTCCACGCCTCACGACCGTGAGATGGATGGGCACAGGTGAACACGTATATTTAATATTTTAAAAAGGTTAAAAAACCGCCACAGGGTCTCACGGGGAGCAACTGCCAACAAGAAATGACACCGGCTCCTAGCAGAATCGCGGTAAATCACACCTATGGCCACGTCTCACGACCGTGAGATGGGTGGTCACAGGGCACGATGAAATCACAACGACAGGCCGGCGAAACTTTCGTGTGTCTTGAGGACACGAAGCGACCCAAGGATGACAACTTGCAACAGTCGTTGCAGCTCTCTTTTAAGATATTGATACCTCTCCTCCTTTTCCTTCTCCTTGGCAGTGATATTGTAGTCGGCCGGAGCCGAGAATTTGATCACGAATATAGTTCGTTTCTCAAAGTCTTGGAAAACAATGTCAGGCCTCGAGTCTACAACGGAGACTGCTGTCCGAAAATCGTAGTTCCAGAAAATTTCGCACTTCTCGTTTTGGACAATTGACTCTATTTCCCTCGAAGCCTTCGGCAGGACAGGGTCGCGGCCAACATCGTAAGAGCGACAAAGATGGTAATAAAGTACTCTTAGGACCGCATTATGTCTGTAGAGATACGTTACTCCGGCATGTGTAGGACACCCGGATAGTAAGTGTTCTAGGTACTCAACGTGTGTATGGCATGCTCTGCACCCATCGCTGGGAACTTCTTGAAATAAAATGCGGTCACGGTATACTAAGGTGGAAGTGACACCGTCCTGGCATGCGAAAATCAAACCCTCTGTACCTGAATTAAGCTTTGATGCTCTGAGGAAAGCAAAAGTTTGCTCCTTCGTTGAGGACTGTTTTTCTACATTTCTGTGCATTTTTCTATCTAATAGCTGTTGGCAGAATTTTTCAACCTCTGCTTCCTTCACTTCGGCTTTTAGAAATGAAGCACCTAGATGAAGTAATGCACTTTCCTCACTTCTGATGTTAAAATTCAGGCCAAGGGTCTCGACCGCCTGCTTCGCGGTTTTGTAACGGACCCCTCATTGGCCAATCATCTCGTGTTTTCTGACTATTTTTAGGAGAGGATCTCTGCCATTTGCAACGATGTAAGTTGTACTTAGAACAATTCGGCTATGAAGACACTGGAGATTCAGATGTCCGCGTCCGCCTTGACGGCGTGAAATGTATAATCACGGAACTGACAAATTGATATGCATGATTTTACGTGTGGTGATATCAAGGGTCGTAAGCTCGTTCTTCGTCCATTGAACCACCTCAAACGAGTAGAGCAGAACCGGGACGGCAAGCATGTTAGTCTCAGATACCTTGTTCAACGCCGACAGATTTGAAGACTAAATCTGTCGAAGAAGATACTTGTATCTGCTTCGGAGAGACTCCTTCACTGATGCTACGTCTTGAATGCGGCTTTGAGGCACGCCCAGGTATGTATAAGTGTCTTCAGTGTCAAGATATATAATAACACGTATATCCGCAATTTCAGGATCTTTGAGAACGCCAATAATCTTTCCTTTCTTCAGATGAATTTTGACACACTTGTCCAATCCAAAGTCCATACCAATCTCTTCTGTGTACTTCTTGACGATATTTAAAGCACTCTCAAGTTTGCTTTTACCAGAAGCATAGATCTTCAGGTCATCCATATAAAATAGATGAGTGACCTTATGCTCGCGATGATTAGTGCCGCCGCAGAGGTATCCAGGAGAATTTCCTAGTGCGAGAGATAGACGCAGAAGTGTGATGCAAAAAAGTAGAGGGCTCATGGTATGGCCCTGAAAGACCCCCCTCTGGAAGGTGACGTTGGTCGTTGTCACACGATAATTTCCAGATGAGATAGCAAATCTAGTTTTCCAAAGGGGCATCAATCTCTCTATGCATCTCACTATGTATGGATGAACCTTCAAGCTTTCCAACAAAAAAAAGTATATTATTATTTTACAGTATTTAAAAACTTTTAGGAAGAGGAATATGGTCACAAAAAAGTTTAAAAAATGAAAAGAGGTTAGGCATGTAAAAAAAAAGAAGACAGCAGACATGTGTACAGAGAGTCAGGTATCTGTTCACGAATTACCAATCTTTTTATTACTACAATAAAAATGAGATTTCGCACAAATCCTTTAACAAAGATGTACTTGATTTTTAATAATTTTTAATGCAAAAAGCTCATTTTTTCCAGAAATTTCGCTTATCTAGCTTTGTACTGCAACCCTTTATTAAAGAAACGTATAAACTATTTGTATCTGACACTATCGGATCCTATCCGTGATTTGAAGCAGGGTCATCACCCTCTATCTCAACGGAGATAGAATGGAGAACATTTTCATCATCGCCTTTATGAACGAAATGGCAATCCTACTAGTCAGGATCGCCGTTTTCTCTACTTACAACTATCAAAAAGAAAAAGGATGAGAATGAGCACTCCTAATGAGCAGAACAAAAGAATAAAAAGAAAATAAATTCACTTTGATGTCGAGAATTGCGACGCGAGTAGAAGGGCTAGGGGGCTACGAGGCCACTTACCAACAGATGGCGCCACCGTCGCTAGTTATCGACACTAACAGATGGCGCCACTGACAAAGGGAGGGTTCATTTCCGTGCTAAGTTATCGGTGGTCGATAAAACAGTGAGGTCGGTAATGCAGATTCCTGCGGCAATGGCATTGTACCATCGGGCGGTAAAACAGAGAGGTCGGTAATTTTAAGGTTGTATCTAATGCTAAGTCGGTAAAACAGTGAGGTTGGGAATGAAGATTCCTGGTAATTTAACATTATAAGGTTCTGTTCCGTGCTAAGTTACCATCGATAGGTAAAACAGTTTAGTACCTTTAGTCGGTAAGACAGGTAAGTCAGTAATTTTTTATATTATCATTTCAACATATGCCCGTAAGGTACGGAACAATGTTACCATCAGTCGGTAAAACAGGCAGGTCAGTAATTTTTTATATTATCATTTAACATATGTCAGCAAGGTAGGGAATGATGTTACCATCAGTCGGTAAAAAAGTTCGGTCGGTAATTTTTGATAGTATCATTTTAACGTAGGTCGGTAAGGTAGCAAACACGATGCGATATCTGAGGCAGTCAGAGCGCCTCATTACTTCATCATCAAATGCACGTTTTAGGCGTTTTCAAGCAAAAAGAAGTCGTTTTTTCTTCGGTCCTTGCTGAAATTATATTGCCAATAATTATTTTTGAAATAAATTTTCTATGCAACGTGCATTTATTCAAATTGTTTATAAATTTTATAAATTCTATTTTTCGGCAAGAGTTCATGCAAAAAACATTGCCGTAAACGGCTGAAGAACTCAGGATAATAATGCACTCTGATTCGTGAGAGGCAAGGTAACTCACGATAATAAAGCACCCCGATTCTTCTGCTTATTGTAATGTATAGAATGTGCCTTTGTTCATTCAAATTGTTTATAAATCTTATAAATTCTATTTTTCGGTAAGAATTCATGTGAAACACATTGCCAAAATAATTTCAACAAGACTACAAGAAAGAAAATCGTTTTTTTTTTGCTTATAAACGCAAAAATAGTGTATTTTTTATATAATTTTGTTTATAAATTTGACGAATCCCATTTTATCACAAAATGTTGTCATGTAACATCATTCATAATATGTGACCATCCGCGAAGAAAGGGTCCTAATGCGGAAAAAATCGAATTTCATTTTCTTACGCCAATCGTGGCAAGTGGAAGGAGTGCTTTTCGTAGACACATCCCCACTACTCAAATGCTGGTTTGCGGGCTCTGCTACGATCGCCCGTCCTGTAAAATTCAGGTTTGACGCATTAGGTCCCTTTCTTCGCGGACGGTCAGATTTCATTTTAACAAGACTAGATGAAAGAACGATTTTTTCTGCCTATAAATACCTAGAATGTGCATTATTTTGCTTACCTAATTTGTTTATAAAATAAGCAAATAGTGTGGCATAACAAAATTTCATCTAGACAATTCATTGACAATATGGTGTAAAAAATAACGAAAGAAAAAACGATTTCTTTCTGCCTATAAATATCTACAATGTACATTTGTTTATAAAATAAACGATTAACGATGCTTTGCAAGATTTTTTTATAGAACATAATTCCAACAAGATCAGAAGAACAAACGATTTCTTTTGGCTTAAAAACGTCCAAAATGTGCATTTGCTTATATAATTTGTTTATAAAATGAACAAATGTTGATGGATGGTAAAATTTTTTCAGGAAACCTCTTTGGTGATGTAATTACTACAAGACTAGAAGAAAAAACGATTTGTTTCTGCCTATAAATGTCTGCGATGTACATTTGTTTATATAATTTGTTTATGGAATTAATTGATAACATCCAATCAATAATTTTATTGGCCATGTATCATCCTAATTATGAAATCAAACAATTTCGTACAATTTGTTTATAACAATTAACTTCACAAGTTAACACTTTTTTTATACCTGCGTGCATTGAATCCCAGTGCTGGGAAGTATAAGTTAATTTTGCCTAGGAGATAAAACATGAAATTTAAAAAGTCGACACATTTTTCGCTGTTAGCATTAACACAAACATTAAATAAACAAAAAAATATAAAATCTACTTTTCCCATTTTCTGAAAAATTTAGTCCTGAATTTTTCGAACAAAAAATCTAAAATCGGTGCATAATTGCGTTCTAAATGTCATTTAGAACCTTGGTTTTTGATTTCACCCCACTGTGGACCGGTACTGTATAATAGCTTCATATACATTTATTTTACGTCATAAATTATTGAATGGATGATGCTCTAACGACTCGCCATCCTTATTATGAAGACAAATATTCCTAATTATCAACCCTGAATTATCACCAAAATTAAAACGTACCCCAAAAGAAAAACCACCCCTATGGAGCCGGTTGTGTCCATTTTGTAATAAAAGATTGAAAAGATGTGACTGCACTGATATAATTTTTATTTTAATAATATATTTTGAATGTAAGTGTAAGATGCTCTTACCACTCTCAACCCCTATTGAGGGGTAAGCTACGCCTAAATTGTAAATTATGCATATGTCAAAGAAAAAATTTGTAACAAAAAATGTATTTAATTCTAAAGATAACTTGAACAATAATTATATTATGATAATAGAATTAGTGTTGCCGCCGAGCGAAAAATCCCGAGGAACGAGACGAGACGGGACGAGGCATACCTGATGTCTCGGTGTTTCTCGTCTCGTTTTACCTCGTCTCATTCTTCCTCCTCTTGTGGCGTCCTTTCTCGTTTCACGCCTCGGGTTTTCCGAGAAATGCGACAGATGTGCGCTAGCAGAGCGGACAGCTCGCGGGAGCGTTCTTTTGCCACTCTGACGCACTAATGCTAATTAGCGTTCTTTAATGAATAGCTAAAGTCGAAATCTCATTACATATTATACTTTTTTGTCCATTACTGATTAATTTGATATCAAACACGACTATTTTACGATTTTTTCGAAGATTGTGCATAAAAAGTCGGCACAAAACCTCAAAAATGGTCGACTCCTCGTCTGAAGATTCTGCGGACGAGGAAGAAGTAATACGCAAAAACAAAAAATGTGTTTTTGATGCCCGCCCCGACCAGCAAAACCTCGGCTCCGCCTCGGCTTTGCAAAAGTCGGGCGCGCGACTGAATCCCATGCATCCGCTCAGCTGACCGAGAGCAGCGGCGCGGCGGAACTACGTACTTTCGGCTGGGGATGAAGAAAAATAGTATAAGACCCACGGCCAGAAATATTGGATGCCCGGAAATTCAACTTTCTGGCCTTGGGTCGTAATATACTATTTTGGACAAATGACAGAAGTGTTAAAAGAAATTAATAGACAAAAGTTGCTCTTCCAAAAAAGAGTAAAAAATCATCCGAATTTGTCATCTATAATTGTTTAATAGGACGCGTAGTTTTGGTTTTAATCGTAAAAAATTACATTAAAAATAAAAAAATTGAATTTTTTGAAAAATGACTTTATTACAAAAAAATTAGCTTCTTGGGAAAAGGACACAAATTGCAATAACATTTTATTGAACAAATTTGTTCGCCTGAATTATATCTACAAATATGCTCAGAACCACCTACGCTCGGATGCGTATTTTTAGATTAAATCGTAAAAATTAACATTGAAAATAAATAAATCAAAGTGATGGAAAAACGACACATGTTGCAATAAATTGCGAGGGTCTATTCATTGAGAAATCATGTGATTGCAACTCCGGAAATCGCTAGGAAATCCTTCGTGGAAATCCTGCACTCCCAGAGCAGTCACTGGGGAATTTCGGCAGTCAACGGAAATTTCAGATATTCTAGTCAGTACTTGAAGCTGTATTCACTCGATTCGGGTTAAGTCAGTTATCGCTTATTTTAATCAGGCATGCGCAAGACGGTCCATTTGCTGTAAAAGAAATTTGAAAGTTGTTTTCTTTTTTCCTCGTTCTGCGTAATATTTTGCATATAATGTAAATCTGAATGTGATAAAATTGTCAATATTTTTGACAGAAATTTCATTGTGAAGAGAAATAATATTGCATAGCAGGTAAATACGAGCACCACCTTATAGAATTAAGAAGATTTACTAAAAAAATAACAGATATAAAAAATATGTAATAACCTCTCTAAACTAATAATGATTGATTCCACTTAAAATCATACAGAAATATACAGATAAAAAATTTTGTTGTTAAATAAACTTCTTATTTTGACACCCCCACCCCTTTTATTAGAATATTTATAGAACAGTAATATTTATGTGAGATTTATTTTTAAAAATAAAAACATTAACTAGCTTAGGGTGTCGGAATGAATTATTTCGGAAGAGGTTATTTTTCAAGTATAATAAGGAGTTCTAAACAATTTTTCTTACGTGCAATCCATTGAAGTTAACCTTACAATAACCAAAAATTAGGAAATTTTACGTTTAAATGTTTTATATTTAGCGGGTGTACCTAATCCATTTTTTTACTTCAAGTGAGAATTATTAATATATGTTAATAGATCTAATTAAAATTGTGTTTAAATATAAAAAGACAGAACAGCGTATGATTTTATGGAAATTTTTCTCAAAAAATCTCCCATTAAAAATTTTTTTATTTCTTCAATACATTGAAAACAATATGTATCTACTACCATCTTCTGTTGGTTTCGTTTTTTATGAACATATTATTATTATTGATTGTTACAAATAACTAGATCATTATTCTACCACTTTTGACTTAATTCAGATATTAAAATTTTCATTTCAGATATGGGTGTGGTCTATCGTCCATTTTTAAAATCCGTCGGGAAATTTTCAAAAGATTCAAAATTGCTTAAATCACGTCGATATATAATGATAATATTTCTCCCTGTATAATCTTGATATAGAATAATCAATACAATGTACACTTGTAATTGCGCATGTACTTCTTGTAGTTTGTATGATTAGTAGAAGGTACTGTAAGCGCTAATCGATACGCTACCACATAAATCGCCCCTTTGGGTCGGTTCTCCAATGTCTCGTCGGTCTGGTCACGGCGCAAGTCCCGTCCAGTACCTCAACTGCGCTTCTATAATTCTTGTCAACCCTTTTTGTCACAACTTGATTAATCTTTTAATAAATTGTATAAGTGTATATATTATATGCTCATTGGCGATCTTGACCCACAAAGCATAACATTTTTGGCGATCCAGCCAGGATAGTGGCAAACGACTCGGCTTCTACGGTTGCTCACTGAAGTCAAAAGTGCACTATCTTCGAGACGAACCTGTGAATTCTACGGAATACAAAAAGGAACTAAAGAATTCTACGGAATTCAAGAAGGAAATAAAGGACTGGGAGAATTTCTACGGAACTTCAAGAACACTCCGGATCTACCTACGGGCGACCCGAAACCAGAATAAGTAAGATATTAATCTTTGAGGATGAAGCCCTATACTATGAAAGATTAATATTCAAAAGACTGAAAAGAAGAAACATATTGGAAGAAGAAGAATTTCAAAAAAAGAATTTAAAACGAAAAGTAAGAAACTATGATTAAAATTAGACGGTGAACTGAAGTAGCTGCTATACGACGTAAAATCCAGTTTCCAAATTCGCAATATTGGGAACGTCACATGGACGGTAAAGTCCTAGAGCAACCTAATCAGTGGCGTAAGACTCAGAAGCAGAAGCAACAGCGAGAAAGCAGTGATCAACGCGGCAGCCAACTCCCAGAAAATATTGATTTACTCAGGAAAAAGGAGTCTACGGTCTCCATCTTGAAAGGAAGAGCCAACGCCCAGCAAGTATTGATGAGTAAAGAAGATTAGTTATAAGAAGTGTTATTCGATTTTTTGTACGGGTTAATTTATTTGGGTAAATTTATAACATTTTTGGATGTTATAAATTTTGTAACTCAAACTATTGATCCTTAGGGTTGCGACGGTACACACACTAATGGTGCTCCCTGGCCTCTGTGTTCCTCAATAATCAAAAATTACTCTGAGCTTGTTTGTACGTGGGATATAGCCCTGTGAGACAATCTCATTGTGTAAACGGGAAAAATCTTGTCACGCAATAATTCGTCGCCAAGAAGAAGAATCAACCGAAAGAAAAAATTAGCAAAAGTTAGTCAAAGGAAATTCAGAAAAAGTAAAGTTTAATAAAGAATAAACAGGTTAATTGTTGGTACACACCACGCAAAAACGAAAAATGAAGTAAAAGAAAATTAAAAGAAGATTTTTTGAAACTGGAATTTTTGAATTATCGAGAAAATAAACATTACTCAACAGAAACAGACTCATCCGCGGACTCTGACTCGACAGACATAATTGACAAAATCAATAATCCCTTCCATACAGCAGAAAATATGTCCCGCGCATCCTCCCCTAACAGAACGCAATCCACCTCAATAATATCCACGGACGAATTATTAAGATCATTAATAACAAAAGTAGACTGAATGGAGTCTATAATGAACCAGGTGATAACCAACGTAAATACTCTAGCTGGTGAAAATGACAGACGAATGTTAGAAATACAGAAGATAGGATTTTTAATTTTTGTGGACAAAACCCCGGGGGAACTGAACCCGATTTACCACACGACGAAGTATCACATGCCCTTAAAGCGTAAAGCAAATGTGCCCGAGCGCGTAGCGCGAGGTTATTACATTTTCGAGCGCGAAGTGCGAGATCCAACAGGTGCGCGCCATAGGCGCGCTCAAACTTGCAAGCGAAACGAGCCGCGTGCGAAGCGCGCGATGAGAATGTGCCCGCAAAGCGGGCAGATTTTGTGGAATATTTTTATATAATTCGACCCCAAGAGCTCAAAACTAAAATTTTTTTAAAATGCCTATGTGAGTGTATATGTGTGCGTGTAACTTTTTTCTGTTCACCGTATTTCGAAAAGTAAAAGAGCTACAGCAGAAAATTTGGATGAAGCGCAGCTCCGATTGATATCAAGGTCTGATAGGATTTTGAGCTAGATCGACCCATTAGGAGTATTTTTTTTTCTTGCGTTTGGAGATTTAAAAAGAAAAAGTTTACCTTGTTTATATAAGAAAAACTTTTTTGATATTTGAAATACAACAATACGATATGCAGCGTATTTGTTCGCGTCTCTGAGATGCATCGATCGACCTATTGTTGAAATGTTTATGACCTATCAGTGCCGATTTATGAAGTTTCAAAAAATGGTTTATTCTGTTTATATAAGAAAAATTTTTTTGATATTCAAAATACAACAATGCGATATGTAGCATATTTGTTCGCGCCCTTGAGACGCATCAATTGACCTATTGATGAACCTTTTATGACCCACCAGCACCGATTTATGAAGTTTCAAAAAATGGTTTATTCTGTCTATATAAGAAAAACTTTTTTGACATTCAAAATACAACAATGCGATATCTAGCATATTTGTTCGCGCCCTTGAGAGGCATTGATTGACCTATTGATGAACCTTTTATGATCCACCAGTACCGATTTGTGAAGTTTAAAACAAATGTGTGTATTCTGTTTATATGAGAAAAACTTTTTTCATATTAGGAGCACTACGTTACTGTATCTGACATGTTTGTTTGCGTCTTCGAGACACGTCGAATGACCTTATGACAAACCTTCCATAACCTTTTATGCTCTAGCAATACCGATTTATATATTGAAAAAATATGTTGCTTATCTAGTTGGTATAAGAAAAACTTTTTTAATATTGGAAATACAACTATAATGTATATAATAAATTTGTTCGTGTCTTCGAGACGCATCGATTACCAAAATTAAGAACTTTTCATGGTCTACCATAACCTATCAATATCGTTTTTGAATTTCTCAACAAAATTAGTTTCCTTGTTTCTGAAAGTATTTTTTTATATTAAGAATATAATAGTACTGCATTTGATGTAATTGTTTGCGCCATCGGGACGCGTGGATTGATCCTTTTACGAACTTTCTAAGACCATTATTGATTAATCAATAGCTACTCAGTAAGTTTTAAGAAAAGTTACATTGTTTCTATGAGGTTTCAATTTGAAATATAAAACTACCGTAGGTTAAAAAGTTGTTCATTGTAACGGAACACATCAACTGACATTTTGGTGGGCCCTCTGATTTTCTGAAAATAAAATTTTCTGAAAGACAGAAACATAAGCTTGAAAAATATTGTAAGTGTCCATTTTTGTTCTTTTGTTAGGGAAAAGCTCCCTCTATGAGGAAGAAAATTTATTTCATACTTATGAGGAGGAAAAATGCTCATAAAATGAGCACAAATGAATACACCCATAGTGAATACGTCCATAGTACTTTGCAGCCGTATTTTACCAATGTTACAGCGTTAAATTACAATTTAAATTAATAACTTAAAAAAGGCTGCCATTTTATGTCCTACAATTCTTCATAACAATTTTTTCCTTTCAGATTAAGTTGCAATAAAAAAAGTATTGGCTCAAGCAATAGCAAAATCATTGGAAAAATAAAAGAGATGCATGTTCATTTTCTGGTTATTGTAAAAGATATGGAATACAGTACATACTAGGATACTGTCAAAATATTTTAACATCAATATTGAAAAATGAACAATGGGTTTAATTATTTTTCTGTTGGTTTTGCTAACGCTGGAGTCAAACCTTTTTCCTTGCAGCTTTTTTCAGAAGGATATATAGATCTTTTTACTCCTCTCTTGAAATTAATATACCTGTATAATTAAATTTCTAAGCATGGTATTGTTAATTTTAACATACGTGTGTTTGAAATTTAATATATATCTGTATCAAACTTAGTGTAAATGAGTATTAAAACTCATAAACATGGTGATATTAAATTTTCCTTCTAGAAATATTCGATTGGACACGATTTATAACGATTAAGAGTGATCAAAAGTTGAATCGGTTTAAATTGTTGCTAATTGTGTCAATTGTTCTCAATCGGATTGAATTGAGTAAATTCACTTGGCTGCAATGCGCCCTCTGCAGTTTTCGTTTGCAATACACACGACTCGCACGTTTTTATACGTTAGTAATTAAATTTTTAATAATTCAACCAAAATTTCAAGTACAGAAAAATGCAATAATAGATTTAATGCTTTCACGATGATTCATTATGATAAATTTAAATTTAAAATTTAAAGCTTTTTCGGGTTCCAATCGTGTGCAAAACTACGACTCTTGCTGACGTTTCGTGAACATTGCAATTGATGAAACGTCGGGAAGATTCGTAGTTTTGCACACGATTGAAACTCGAAAAAGCTTTAAATTTCGAATTTAAATTTATCAGAAAAATGGAATGTTTGTTCAAGTGGTATACCGAAAGAAGAGTCAAAAGTATGTGGGTTAAAAATACGTAAAAATAATGCCATTTAACGATGTGACAGTGATATAGTGTGATTGTCAAGTAGGCAGTAGTAGATTGATTTAGCGGGTATATTATTGTAATACTTTTATTTACTTCTTTATAAATTCATATTGTTGACATTTCTTCGTTTGCAAGTAAACTTGTAAATAATTATCGCAATATCAAAATATAGGATGGCGCCAATATTTTGAAACGCGGACTAAATAAATTGTAGGTAACTCATTAAATTTTTTTTATATTAGTTGGAAAACTTATCCAATCCTTTCAAATGTCTTGCAATATAACAATTTTAAACTTATAAATAATTTTGCTTTAAAATACTTGAAAATTTCTGGTTTGAAATATTTCAAATATTCAATTTTGAATATTTCAAATTATTTGGTTTGCAATGCCCAATCTTGAAATCTTTGAATTTTAAAGGTTTCTAATTTTTAATTGTATAGTACTAGATTGTTCAAAAGGCTTTATGTAATTGAAAAGTTAAAAAAATTAACAATAATTGACAGAAATGGACCTTGAGATTTAACTATCTAAAAACGGTTACAGGCTAAGCTATTTTTAAATTTAAACATAAAAATGGTGTTATTTACAGGTGAAATAGTTCAAAATTGAATTGAATACATGCGAGAATCATCGTAACAACTGGTTTTTCTTCCCCAAGCACAGACATTTTTACATTCTCATCTCAATGAGAAGGTATTGGTTTTATGTGAAAAATGACTTTCGCGGATTCAATCAAAAGGTTGACGGACCTAGTATATGGCAAAAGAATGATTTTCAAACGTTGTGGTTCGATTAAGAAAGCGAACTTTTGCGAGCAGTAAAAAGAAGTGATCTCTAGAGAACGAAAGCAGAGTCTAATGAACCAGAATTAAGCGATAAGAATCCTGAGCACATAACCTACCATAAGAAATGCTTTGTTCCTTTAGATACTCTCTTATCTATATTATTCGATTGGCTTAAAATATTTTCTAATTTAAATTTTTTGTATCCTCCTCTTTATCCTTGAATTCAAGAAGATTCTACATTATAATCGACACGTTTGGGATATAATTTTTTACAACGCAAAATGTAATGCGTCATGGAAATAACCTTGAACTTGCTTACCAACAAAAATTGTGCAGTTTAATTTGATGCCGTCATCAAGAATGTTCTAGAAGAATGTGTTTCACGAATTATTTGCCCATTCAATAAATAAGGAGAGGGATTTTTTATTAAAAATGTGTTCTATAAGGAAGCAATAAATCAAATTTAAATATCCAAAACAGGATGTGATGCATAGCCCTCCGTATCAAATTTCATCTGTACACTTGCACCTTTTTGCGCATTAAATAAATATTTAATCTGTAAGGAAGCAATAAATCATCTTCGAAATAACTATATGACGCAGTAGAAATTTCCAGGACAAAGAAAAATATAACGTTGAAAGTATTTACGCGAAAAAATTCTTGAGATAAGAAATAACCTTGTTTGTACCTGTTATTACATGCATGTGGCTGGCACAATTGCGCAATATTATTCTGTGACGTCAGCTGTAGAATGTTCTCGATGTCGGCAAAGTAGGTCCAGAACCCCTCTTGTATCAATGTCTGTAAGGTAGGAATGCATGATGAAGTCATCAAGAATTTGGGTAAGGTAGGAATGCATGATGACGTCCTCAAGACCCTCGAGAATGTTCTAGAAGCTTAGCACGGAAATGAACCACTTTTCTAGAAAAAATTATCATGGACACGAACCACTACAGCTAGCATCTTCTCGATGTCGGTAAGGTAGGAATCTTGAGTTAGAACGCAGCCTATACATCTACTCAAGAGCCTGGCAGATATCGTCATCCCTATAATAATATTACCCATTCCCAAAAAACCACCCTGGTGCATTTAACGAACACAGTCTCAGTTTCCTTCAACGAAAGCAGCCAAAAAAATTAAAAAATTAAAAAAATAGTCAACCCAGACATCTTCCCAAGAGTCTAGCAGATACCTTTATCCCTACAATAATATAATACAGCCTCAAGAAACAACCCAGTCTCAGATACCTTCAACTAAAGCAGGTAAAAAAATATTAATTTAAAAATAGTCAGCCCTAACACCTTTCCAAGACTCTAAAATATATCATCATCCCTACAATAATATTACTCAGCATCAAAAAACCACCCCTATTAGCAGATAACACAGCCTCAAAAAGCGCCACTAGTACATTGAACGAATCCCGTCTCAATTGCCTTTAACAAAAGCAGCCAACAAAATTGAAAATAAAAAATAGTCACTTCAGAGGCCTTTCCAAGAGCCTGGCAGATATCGTTAACCCTACAATAATATTAGACATCCCCAAAAAAACCACCCTGGTACATTTAACGAACCCAGTCTCAACTGCCTTCAACAAAAGCAGCCAAAAGAATTTCAAATAAAAAATAGTCACCAAAAAGGCCTTTCCAAGAGCTTGGCATATATCTTCATCCCTACAATAATATTACACACCCAAAAAAAAACAACCCCTAGTACACTTAACGAACACAGTCTCAGTTGCCTTCAACTAAAGCAGCCAAAAAAATTTCGAAATAAAAAAAATAGTCAACCCAGACACCTTCCCAAGAGTCTAACAGATATCGCCATCCCTAAAATAATATTACTCAGCATCAAAAAACCACCCCTAGTACATTTCACGAACCCAGTCTCAGATATCTTTAACTAAAGCAGGCACAAAAATTTCAAATCAAAAATAGTCATCCCAGACACCTTTGCAAGACTCTAGCAGATATCTCTATTCCTACAATAATATTACACAGCCTCAAAAAAGCACCCCTAGTACATTTAACGAATCCCGTCTTAACTGCCTTTAAAAAAAGCAGCAAAAAAATTTCAAATTGAAAATAGTCACGTCAGAGGGCTTTCCAAGAGCCTGGCAGATATCGTCATCCCTACAATAATATTATACACTCCAAAAAAAACCACCCCCAGTACATTTAACGAACCCAGTCTCAGTTGACTTAAACTTAAGCAGGCAAAAAAATATAAAATTAAAAATAGTCAACCCTGACAACTTTCTAAGATTCTAGCAGATATATTTATCCTTACAATAATAAAATACAGCCTTAAAAAACCACCCCTAGTACATTTAACGAACCCAGTCTCATATAACTTAAACTAAAGCAGGCAAAAAAATTTTAAGTTTTAAATAATCACCCCACACACTTTCCCAACACTTTATCAGATATTCCGATCCCTGAAATAATATTTAAAACCCCTGAAAAAACCACCCCTTGTATATTTAACAAACGCCGTCTCAGTTACCTTCATATAAAGCACGCAACAAAATTTCAAATTAAAAATGGTCACCTGAGACACTTTTTCGAGACTCTATTTCATATCGCTATACTTATAATAATATTATACAGCCCCAAAAAACCACCCCTAGTACATTTAACAAACCCTGTCTCAGCTGCATTCAACTAAAGCAGCCGAAGTAATTAAAAATTAAAGGTAATCACATCCGTCACTCTCACAAGACTCTAGTCGATACTCTCATCACTGAAATAATATTAGACACCCCAAAAAAACACCTCTAGTATAGAATTAGAATGTATGTATTAAGTCCCCAGGGCTACACAGCCCTCTAACGAACAAATTTTACATATGTTTCACAAAAAAAAAAGTGACAACTCTGGTCAAACGACGATTATAACGTTGGCAAAACGGATATCATTATAGAACTTAAGATTTAATTGTGAGATAACTGATATCAACTATGGATCGAATTGCAAAGATTTCATTGTTATAATATTAAGGCGTTATAATACTAACGCGTAAAACGTCACTAAAAGTTAGATAAATTAACAATACATTATTCACCAGTGCCAAATTTCGAGAGTAGAATTATCAATGCTAAATAAAAAGTTAAAGAATAGCTTTTTAAAGTGATTAGGCGAAGGTGCTTTATTTTGTTTAGTGCCCATTGATTCACTATATAAATATCCTTTTGAACTCTCGCAATAAAACTATTAATAGAAGAGATAGGACCAGGGACATGCAGTTTAAAATCGTCCACGTATTTATGTTACTTTCAATGCTCAAGATCAGCGTTTCCCAAACTTTTTTCGCTGTTTTTAGGGAGGGGCAGGGCCGCCACCCTGCAATTTTTTCACACTACTGGAACCCAAGTGGGAAACTTGACTGCCGGTCATGCGGGCGGTTGCACGCTTCGGGCGACCTTTCCATTGTAAGGATTAGAGCCGGTTGAGAAAAATTAAAATTTGGTCAAATGTTCATAAATTAAACTTTAATCATAATGAGAAGGTATTGGTTTTATGTGAAAAATGACTTTCGTGGATTCCATGAAATGTCGACGTTTTGAGGCCATCTGAGTCAGAAAAAATAGTTTTTACGTCGGTGACTGTCCGTCTTTCGTTGTCGTCGTCGCCTGAATATCGGATAACTTTCGAAAGACTAATCGAATTGGATTGTGCTTTGCTACACAGTTTCAGGGACGGAAAGAAAGATCGTGTCCGGTAATCAGCTATTTTGGATAGAAATTCAAAAAGTTAGGGCACTTTCAAAATTTTTTAGACGATTTTTTTCAAAATTCCATGGACGACCACCCGTACTACTAGAAAATTTAAAAAAATTATTCTGACGACTTTTTTCAATGCAAAGAAAATTGACAGAGCTACAGCATTTTCAAAATCTCCCAAAAAAGCGAAAATTAACATTTGAAGCCAATTAAAGCATGATATGAAAAAAAGTCAAGAAGAGAAAAGTGTTACTTTTTGATAGTGCTACAAGATTATCATGATCACTTCTTGAGTTTTCTTCAAAAATCGAAAATTCTAATTTTATTGGCACAAAACATAATGAATTATTGCATTCTCATCATAATGAGAAGGTATTGGTTTTATGTGAAAAATGACTTTCGTGGGTTCCATGAAATGTCGACGTTTTGAGGCCCTCTGATTCAGAAAATATAGTCTTTACGTCGGTGTCTGTCCGTCTGTCGTCGTCGTCGTCATCTGTATATCGGGTAACTTTCGGAAGACTAATCGGATTGGATTGTACTTTGGCACACTGTTTCAGGAACGAAAAACAAACATCAAGTTCGTTAACCAGCTATTTTGGATAAAAATTCAAAAAGTTAGGGGACTTTCAAAATTTTTTAGACCATTTTCTTAAAAATTCATAAATTCCATGGACGGCTGCCCGTAGTACTCGGAAATTAAAACAAATTATTTTCACGACTTTATTCAATACAAAGAAAATTGACAGAGCCACGGCATTTTAAAAATCTCCCCAAAAAAGCGAAAATTTACATTTTAGGCCAATTAAAGCATGATATGAAAAAAAGTCAGGAGGAAAAAAGTATGAATTTTTGACAGTCCTACAAGATTCTCATGTCCCCTTTTTGAGTTTTCTTAAAAAATCGAAAATTTAAATTTTATTGGCACAAAACGTAATGAATTATTACATACTCATCATAATGAGAAGGTATTGGTTTTATGTGAAGAATGACTTTCGTGGATTCCATGAAATGTCGACGTTTTAAGGCCCGTTGAGTCAGAAAAAATAGTTTTTACGTCGGTATCTGTCCGTCTGTCGTTGTCGTCGTCGTCGTCGTCTGTATATCGGATAACTTTCGAAAGACTAATCGGATTGGATTCTGCTCAAGCACAGAGTTTTAGGAACGAAAAAGAAAGATCGGGTTCGTTAACCAGCTATTTTGGATAGAAATTCAAAAAGTTAGGGCACTTTCAAAATTTTTCAGATCATTCTTTTTCAAAATTCATAAATTCCATGGCCGGCCGCCCGTACTATTCAAAAATTAAAACATATTATTTCCACGACTGTTTTCAACACAGACAAAATTGACAGAGCTACGGCATTTTCAATATCTCCCCAAAAAAGCGAAAATTAACATTTGAAGCCATTTAAAGCGTGATATGAAAAAAGTCGAAAAAAGGAAAGTGTTACTTTTTGATACTCCTACAAGATTCTTATGATCACTTTCTGAGTTTTTTCAAAAAATCGAAAATTCAGATTTTATTGACACAAAACATAATGAATTATTACATTCTCATAATAATGAGAAGGTATTGGTTTTATGCGAAAAATGAATTTTGTGGATTCCATGAAATGTCGACGTTTTAAGGCCCTGTGATTCAGAAAAAATAGTTTTTACGTCGGTGTCTGTCCGTCTGTCGTCGTCGTCGTCGTCTGTATATCGGATAACTTTGGAAAGACTAAGCGGATTGGATCGTGCTTTGGCATTCAGTTTCAGGGACAAAAGAGAAAGTTTGAGTTCGTTAACCAGCTATTTTGGATAGAAATTCAAAAAGTTAGGACTCTTTCAAAATTGTTTAGACCAGTTTTTTTCGAAATTCATAAATTCCGTGGATGGCCGCCCATAGTACTCGAAAATTAAAACAAATTATTCTTACAACTTTTTTCAATGCAAAGAAAATCGACAGAGTGATAGCATTTTCAAAATCTCCCTAAAAAAGCGAAAGTTAACATTTTAAGCCAATTAAAGCATGATATAAAAAAAGTCAGGAGAAGAAAAGTGTTACTTTTTAATAGTCCTACAAGATTCTCATGACGACTTTTTCAGTATTCTTAAAAAATTGAAAATTCAAATTTTATTGGCACAAAACATAATGAATTATTACATTCTCATCATAATGAGAAGGTATTGGTTTTATGTGAAGAATGACTTTCGTGGATTCCATCAAATGTCGACGTTTTGAGGTCCCCTGAGTCAGAAAAAATAGATTTTACGTCGGTGTCTGTCTGTCTGTCGTTGTCGTCGTCTGTATACCGGATAATTTTTTAAGACTATTAAAACAACCTTTTGAATTTTCTTGAAAAATCAAGAAATTAAATTTTGATCGCAAAAAGCGATAAGAAACAATCAAAAATTCCATTTGGCGGTCAAACTATGCAAGGTACAGATAAAAATTAATTTAGCAAAAATTGTGGCCCCAAGAAGGAGCTATGAATCATTTTTGACATGATGCTTAGTTTCTTTTTTATTCTCAAAAAACCACATTAAAAATTAAAAAATAATTTTTGGACAAAAGTTGCTGTTCCGAAAAAAAATTAAAAACTCATCCAAATTTTTAATCAATAATTTCTTGATATGACGCGTACTTTTGTTTTAATCGTAAAAGATAACATGCAATGTAAAAAAATTAAATTTGGTTGAAAAGCGACACAAGGTAGGAAAAAAAATTAATCGATAAAAGTTGTGAACCCAAAATGAATCTACAAGTTTGTTATTAGTAATTTTTAGATAGGACATAACGACTTTCTTTTAATCGTAAAATATAAGATCAAATATAAAAAAATTAAATGTTGGGAAAAACGACACGAGAAACGAAAAAAATGACAACAAAATTAGTTCTACCAGAAAATATCTTCAAACAGTTCATGAACTTTTGTTATAAACATATAATAAAAATAAAAAAATTAACATTTTGGAAAAAAGGACATAGGCTACAATAAAATTTTATTTAACAATATTTTTCGCCTAAATTATATCTACAAATTTGCTTTGAACCTCCTTACGCTGTGATGCGTATTTAGTAACAATTTTTTTTAAATAGGATACGCTTTTCTCAAATTATAGGAGCGAGACAATGAAAATACTTTTGTTTCAATGCCAATGCATGTTATGAATTGTAATAAGATAAATTTGTTGAAATGACACATTTTTAAGGGCAGCTGAGAATAATATTTAATGCAAAATAAGAAATGAATATTAAAGTAATCATGGCCGAATTCATTTCCAATCGGACAGGCTGTGCGAGCTCAAGTCACAGAATCATTTCAGCGAAATCTTTGCGAAACTTTTTAATATTTCTTTAACTAACACGAATTTTTTGTAAAATGTTGTAAACGTGCAGAATTGAAAAATTTTGCTTTAAATTTTTCTACATTATTTTTCGAAATTTTAGGGAATCATTTTTTAATGATCACAGGGTTGTAGGAGAGCCACCCCCTGCTAATATCTGAACGAGCGCCTACACTTAGATTTTTCAGCATACACGCTTGCAGTAAAAAAGAATTATTGCCATAAAACACGCTTCATTAAAAAAGTTTAAAAATTAACAATTAAAACAAATAGAAAAAAATGTACTCGTAAATATGAATCAAAATTAATATAATAATAAATATTTGTAAACTTAATTATAATAATGATATTAGAAAACAATTTTTAAAAATTAAATAAATATTTGTTGGTACCTTAAATCCTCTGTGAAGTCTATCCTTCATAATTGCTATAAATTCTTTGTACGATAACTGACCGTCTCCATCAACATCAAAAATTGCAAATACTGTGTCAATAATGTGAGAAGACACCTGAGTTCCGGTGCAAATTTTTACAGCTCTTGAGAATTCATCTGCAATTTAAAAATGTTTATTAAGAACCAGAAATCAATTTATTCACAGATTTTACACTCTTTTAGAAATTTTATGTTCGGTTTTCGACCAGGTTAATCTCAGTAAATTTTTGATGTTAATTTTTTCAATTGTACTGGTCAATTAATTTTCTGGAGAAACAAGGAAAAATCTGCCACGGCTTTCAAAAAAACTATTCATAACTATTCTCATCGATAATGTAAACAGATGCGATAAATTACAAATTTTTAGAAAAAAAAATTTTAATAAATAAAGAAAAGAATAAAGAAAAAAAAATGCTAAATAAAGCGTGATTCAGAAAAATGAATTCTTCCTCTGATCTCTCTAGTAGCTCAGTGGTTAGAGCACCTGACCGGAAATGAGTTGACCTGTTGTTCGAATACCAGCGGAGTGAAAGGAGAAGATCCTTTTTCTGAATAAAATTTAATTAAAAAGTTTTTAATTTATATTTCCATCTTGTCTGAAATGACGTTAAAATATTTTCTGTATAGGAGAATATAACTTTGGTCGATATTGTAGATTTCCATTTTACGTGTGGATTTCTCTTCTCGATCCGTTACCTTCCCCGATGATAATACAGATTTCTATCAAAAATTGATATGTAACGTCTTGCTAGATAAAGCTTGATTCAGAAAAAAACAATTTTTCCTCTGATCTCTCTAGTAGCTCAGTGGTTAGAGCACCTGACTGGAAATCAGTTGACCTGATGTTCGAATCCCAGCAGAGTGAAAGGAGAAGATCTTTTTTCTGAATAAAATTCAATTAAAAAATGTATGGTATGTTACTATATTTACCGGTAAAATTACCATAAATGACCAAAAATTTCCGCAAAATTGATAGACATATTTAAATTGAATCCGGAAATTTTGTTATTGAATTTTTGATAATTTGAAATAAGTTAACATAAATTTCATGCTTCTTTATTTAAAATCTAATATGAAATGAAATCATGACTGTATTTCGAAAAATGTCTGAAATCATCCATTTCTTATAAAAAATATCGTATGCGCCAAGGGGGAGAGGCACTTTTTCTCCCCCTAGGTGCATAATTTACTATTTTCTTCAAGAAAATATCCAAGATGGGAAAATGTTCATAGAATTATTAATAAAAATCATAAGTATTAATTTATAGTCTAGTTTCTACAGAAAACTTCTTAAGCTGTGCACAATCAGAATTGGTTAAACATAAAATAATTTCTGAAAAAGACGATGAAATAGGTATTAGTTTTCAAAATTTGTTAATTATAATAAAAGTTGTTAATTATTTGCCTCATAATCTACATAATTCTCGAAATATAAAAATAAAAAAGTTTACAATATATTATACAAAAAAAATGGTTTAAAATAACTTTAAAATTCCAAAGTTTAATATTTGTTTATAGATTTGTTTACAACAATCACAATTTTTATTATTGGTATATTTCCATCATTCAATATCACTTGAAACTTGCTACAAACAATATTTTGTAAGAAGATATTTTTTTTCCAAAGAATGTCCCAGTTAGGAATTTTTTTATCCACTTTGTTATTAATAATAAAAATGAATAATTACAAAATGTCAAAAGAAATTGTTTTCAGAAAGTTGTATAAAAAAATATCGGTCAAAACTCCTTTAAAATGAGAAACTTGAATTTTTTTTTTTAATTTGTTTATAACAATCACCATTCTAATTATTGGTATATTCCTGTTATTTGGCATAACTGTCATTTTTGGTAGAAAAATCCACAAATTTATTAAAATTTAACTGTTGTTTTGCAAAATTATTTTTCATTGTAATTATTGTAATTATTATAGTTGAACTCTTTTGTTAAAAAATAATGTTTTTCTTGAAAATTGTACTATTTTTTCAAAAATTCTTTTTTTTTTTGTTAAAAATTAGTTAATTTAACTGAAAACTCAAATTTTATATTTGTAATTAAAAATTTATTTTTTGTAGTTTGAAATTCAACTATTTGATTGAAAATTCGTCTTTTTTGTTAGAAAATTCAACAGTTTCGTTGAAAATCAACTTTTTTTAAAAAAATTTTATATTTTTGGTTAAATGCAACTAT
>JAABKJ010075445.1:13770179-13929500 GCA_011634705.1 Andricus grossulariae | reverse complement strand
TTTTTGGGGTAAAAATAAAAAAAAAATTATTTTTGGTTAAATTCAATTGTTTTAAATTTCCAATTGAAATATTTTTTTATTGAAAATTGAACTACTTCGTTGAATTCCTTCATTAAAAAATCGTTTTTTTTAAATTTTTCTATTTCGCTAAAAATTCGTTTAGTTTCTTTTCTTTATTTCAAAATTAATTTATTTAACTGACATTCATTTAAATTCAACTAAAAAAAGATTTTAATTGGCAATTAAAAAAAGTTCATTTAAACTTTTTTTAATTGCCAATTAAAGTCTTTTTTTAGTTGAAAATTCAACTACTTCGTTGAAGTCCTTTGTTAAAAAATCTTTTATTTTTGGTTGACACTTTTTTATTTTATTAAAAATTTGTTTGGTTTTTTTTTTGGTTCAAAATTAATTTATTTAACTGACAATTAAAATTTTTTTATTTTTCATTAAAAATTGATATTTTTAATAGAAAATTTATCTTTTTAGTTCCAATTCAACTGTTTGGTTGAAACAGTACTATTTTGTTAAAAAAATTATTTTTGTTAAATTCAAGTTTTTTTAAATTGCCAATTAAAATCTTTTTTTATTGAAAATTGAACTACTTCGTTGAACTCCTTTATTAAAAAAATCTTTTTTTTTTTGACGATTTTTTATTTTGTTGAAAATTCCTTTTTTTTTGTTCAAAATTAATTTATTTAACTGACAATTGAAATTTGTTTTTTTCCACTGAAAATTGACATTTTTAATAGAAAATTTATCTTTCTAGTTCCAATTCAACTGTTTGGTTGAAGAAGTACTATTTTGTTAAAAAAATTATTTTTCTTAAATTCAACTTTTTTAAATTGCCAATTAAAATCTTTTTTGGTTGAAAATTGAACTACTTTGTTGAATTTATCTTCAGCCCCCCCCCCCCAGAAAAAGTAACGTAGCACAAAATTAACGCAATAAAAAATAGTTTCATATTGTTGTTGGACTCTACTAATTCAACGACAAAAAAAGGTAAAGAGGCGAAACAAACCAAATATATCCTTACCCCCCTTACCCCCGGAAGTAACGCAGCCCAAAATTATCTCAACCAATAATAGTTTGATTTTTTGTTGGGCTTTATTATTTCAATTCGCATTTGAAGAAAAAGAAGGAAAAGAGGTAAAAAAAGGCAAATATGTGAAAAAAAAATTGTATCTTCACCCCCCCCCCTCCCCCAAGTAACGTAGACCAAAATTAGCGAAATAAAAAATAGTTTGATATTCTTGTCGGGCTGTGTTAATTCAGCGAAAAAAAAGAAAAAGAGGTAAAGAGGCGAAACAAACAAAATTTATCCTTATCCGCCCCCACTGCCGGAAGTAACGTAGCCCAAAATTATATGAACAAATAATAGTTCGACTTTTTTGTTGGGCTTTATTATTTCACTTCGCATTTAAAGAGTAAGAAGACAAAAAGGTAAAAAGAGACAATCAGGCAAAAAATGCATCTATACCCCCCCCCCCTCAAGTAACGCAGCTCATAATTAGCGCAATAAAAAAGTTTGATATACTTTTTGGGATCTATTAACTCAACGACAAAAAAAAAGGAAAAAGAGGTAGTAAGGCAAAACAAACAACATTTATTTTCATCCCCCCCCCCCCAATCCAAGTAACGTAGCCCAAAATCAGCTCAACAGATAATAGTTTAATTTTTTGTTGGGCTTTATTAATTGAGTTCGCATTTGAAGAGAAAACAGACAAAAAGGTAAAAAGAGGCGAATAGGCGAAAAAAATGTATCTTGACCCCCCCCCCCTTTGAAGTAACGTAGCCCAAAATTAGCGCAATAAAAAATAGTTTGATATTCTTGCTGAGCTCTATTAATTGAACGACAAAAAAAAAGAAAAACAGGTAAATAGGCGAAAAAACAACATTTATATTGACCCCCCGCCCCCAACCGAGTAACGTAACCCAAAATCAGCTCAACAAAAAATAGTTTAATTTTTTGTTGGGCACTATTAATTCAATTCGAATTTAAAGAGGTAGAAGACAAAAAGATAAGAAGAGGCAAATAGACTAAAAAGACCAAATGTATCTTTATCGCGCCCCCCTAAAAAAAAGTAACGTAGCCCAAAATTAGCGCAATAAAAAATAGTTTGATATTCTTGTCGGGCTGTGTTAATTCAGCGGAAAGAAAAGAAAAAGTGGTAAAGAGGCGAAACAAACAAAATTTATCCTTATCCGCCCCCACTCCCGGAAGTAACGTAGCCCAAAATTATATGAACAAATAATAGTTCGATTTTTTGTTGGGCTTTATTATTTCAGTTCGCATTTAAAGAGTAAGAAGACAAAAAGGTAAAAAGAGCCAATCAGGCGGAAAAAAAAAATTATCATTATCCCCCCCCCCCACCCTGGAAGTAACGTAGCCCAAAATTATCTCAACAAATAATAGTTTGATTATTTGTTGGGCTTTATTAATTCAGTTTTCATTTAAAGAGAAAGAAGACAAAAAGGTAAAAAGAGGCAAATAGGAGAAAAACAACATTTATCTTTATACACCCCCCCGAAACAACGTAGCCCAAGATTAGCTCCACACAAAATAGTTTTATTTTCTTGTTAGGCTCTATTACTTCAGTTCGCAATTAAAGAGATAGAAGACAGAAAGGTATAAAGAGGCAAATAGTTGGAAAAACAAAATTTATCTTTATCCCTCCCCCTAACCCCCCCCCCCCCTGTAAAATAACGTAGTCAAAATTAGGTAAAAAAAATAGTTTGATTTTTTTATTGAGCTCTATTTATTCAGTTCGCATTTGATGGAAAAGACGACAAAAAGGTAAAAATAGGCAAATGAGCGAAACAAGCGAAATTTTTTATCTTCATCTCCCCCCCCCCCACACACACAGTGGGATAAAATCAAAAAACTAAGTTCAAAATAAGTTGTAACTGGCAATTCTGAATGATTTTGGATTTTTTTTAGAAAGTTCAGCATTAAATTTTGAAGAGATTCATTTAGCCTGATTCTTCTTTTTTTTTTTTTTCTTTTTTTTTTTAACTTTTACCTTAATGTAAAGAGTCAAGAAAAAGTAGATTTTTTCGTTTTTTTTTGTTTATCTTCGTGAAGAAATTTTTTCTATGATCAGCATTGCCAAATTTTTGGACGGTGTTAGTTGAAAGCAAAAAAAATTAGGACATCCTTAAGTAATTGTTATAAGCAAATTAACTTAACAAATAGGATACACCATGGATTCTTCGTTTGCAAAGTAAATTTTTGCGTTGAAATTACTTGCTTTCATCGAAAAAATAATACTTGATTATAAAAATTTGACATCTGATATTTTTTATTAATTTTATAAACGAATTATATAAACAAATGCCTATCGTGGATATTTAAAGGCAGAAAGAATTCGTTTTTTCTCTTGATTTTTCTCAAATTATATCTCCAGTGATTTAATTATGGAAAATTTTCATCCGATATTTTTTAATTATTTTATAAACAAATTATATAATCAAAATATAAAAAATATAAATATATAAAAATATAATAGAGGGAATCATTTTTTAAATCATCTATTTCTTCTTTATGAATATATTTTTTTGAAAGAAATCAATTATTCGAAATCTTGCAGTTTTCTATGTGAAGCATATTGAATGTGAATTTTTTCTGAAGCACATACTGAGAACCTTTTTTCTTAAACGTATATTAATATTTTTTATTTGTTCCTAACTAAAAAGTCAAATAGGAGCTGAAAATTTCAGAAAAACTCGCAACTTTCAAGCTTTGCTTGAAGAGAAGAAAGTTATAAACAATAATTAATTTTTTTAAATAAGAATGTTTTTTAACTTGCATCAATTGTTAACTTGCAATAATTATTACCTCACTAAGTAAAAAGTGGACAAAACATTTAAGAGTTGAGAAAAAACAGCAAATTTTTAGCAATGATCTCAGAGAAGATAGCTTTAAACAATAATAAATTTGTCAATTAACTTTGTTTGTCAAATTGCATTATTTATTACTTTACTAAGTAGAAAGTAGGACAAAATTAAAAATTTCAGAAAAACCGGCAACATTCTAAAATAATTCAAAGAGAATATTTTTAATAATAATGATTTGTTTAAACAATTATTATTGCTAAATTGCATTAATTATTACCTTAATCTAAGTAAAAACTGCAAGCGCAGTTGAAAATTTCAGAAAGAACCGCAAGTGTCTTACATTATTCAAAGATAATATTATTATAAATAATAATAAATGGTTTAAACAATTATTTTTTTAACATTTATTAATTATTACCCCACTATAATTAAAAAGTAGACTAAATGTAGAAAATTTTGGAAAAAAACGTGACGTTCTAACTTCATTCTAAGGGAAAGTTGCTAAAAGCAATAATAAATTGTTTAAACATTTTATGTAAACATATAATTATCAGTATAAATTAGTATTACATGTCCTAGAAACAATTTTCATTGGAACATTAGGAATAGGTTCGCCATTAGGCAAGCACTCAAACTGTGAACTTAAACCTGCAATAAGAAACAGAGGATTAGAGTTTCCTTAAGGTACACAAACTTATGTTTTCGTTTCAGACTTATGTAATCTTATACATGATATTGTGATTAGAATTCATTGGTGTAAATTAACATACAATTCACACACACTTTCAAATATATAGGAAATTATTCCGAACCGATTGGAAGCCAGTTTTCAATCTTTAAATTACATATACTACCGTCGCAAATTGTCGCTACAATCAGCAAAAGTACTATTAAAATCACTGCTGACTTCGAAACGTGATTACACGTTCAAAAATATAGAGAGAAACGTTTTTGAACAACGCGTTAGAAGGCTTATAAAATTAAGCGTCAATTGAGTACCAATAATTATATGTTTGACCTTTTGGAGAAATAGGGGTGGTGTACAAAATTCCGCCTACCCTGACTGTTTTTCCCATGACATCTCTGTTTACAAGTAAATCAATTCGGAAAAATGCTAAATATTACCAGCGGAGTCCTGTCTTTGATTCATGAAGCCCAAATTGCTGTAAAAAAATCCTGCTAGAAACTATTCTAAAAAGAGTGAGAAGACCCGAAATCGCGATTTCCAAACAAGCGTTCTCAATGCCGCCCACCACATGTTCCAAAATCTGCATGGTAAGAAGAATTAGGAACAGACGACGGACCAGGGATATAAAGAAGTAAAACTCGTTCGAAACGAAACTGAACTTACTTTCAATCAAAATAACGACCTCCACACGTGCTAGGTAAAAATTTTTTCAATTGAAGCAAAAGGTATACTTGTAATATTTTTTCAATCGCGTTATTCCGTACCACATCTACTGCCTTCTTCGAATCTTCAGCTTTATAAGAAGCTACGGTGGTGCGGTGATTATCAAAATTTTTTACTCCTTTTGAATCAGCATTTAACAAGCTTTAACGTGGTTCGAGAAAAAAAATTTAGAACCAAAACTTACCAAGTATTTCAGTCGAAAAACACACATACGAAAATTCGATTATTCAATGTTGCAGCCTTAAACTCACAGATAGCGCTGTCGAGCTCTTCAAAACCCGAGTAGGCGGCATTTGGAACCTAGACGGAATTTGGTACACTTACCCTATACTGCTTCAACTTACGACGTGACTTAGGAAAGTTTGTACAAAGAATCTCAAATCGATACTACATAGTCTTTGAAGTCTGGTGTTCAATTCAAGCCAATAAAACCTGGAAAATCTTGGAGGGTTCTCGAGTTACGACCCAAAATGTCCAAGTCTCAAATGTCAATTTTCAGTCGGCGATTACTGCTGTCGACTGCGAGAGCGGTGTGGTGGTCGCCGTGAATTTCCCAGATTTTGTTTCTTAACTTCTACTACTAACTTTTACGCCATTTTCCTCACGAGGTAGACGTGGCTCGCTCGGTTAAAAAGTAGTAGTGTTAGAAAGGATGTATAGATTTTTTTATCTTTTTTTTTATCATATTGTTATATTATATGATTATTATAACATACGTCAGTTTCAACATCGCTTTCGATTCTAACTTACAAGCAGTTATACCGCTTGCATGGACATGCTTTATGATTGATTTTCAAGTTATTATTTCATTATAACGGCTTAGTTTCAGGATCCTAATTTCAAAATACTTCACCTTTAAACAACTATTGGAATTCTTTCATTTTTAACTGTACAATGAAGCTTCAATTTGTTACTTTTAGAACTTCCAATTATAAATCATATATTTTTAAATGACTTTATCATGAACAAACTTTTAACGTATACAATATTTAAAATTCTTGAATTTTGAGCGGTGAGTATTACCGTAAGCCTCCCCTATGGGCTGTAACACCTTGTAGTTGGTGGGGTGGCTCAAGCGTGTGAGACATGGGGGTCAAAAGGACCTCGGCCTGCATGCGAATGGATATGAGTGGAAGGATCCCTATGAACGGGCTCTCCTGGATGAGTTGAAAAGGATTGCTATAAACGGGCTCTCCTTGTATGCGTGATTACGGCCCGAATAGAGATCAAGAAACAGCCCTCCGTTTTTTATGGTGGTCTGCAAGCAGATATTTGAATATTGAGTGTCTCACTCAATGTGACCACCTCCCTAAGCCATGGGCCCTAAAGTCCTTCAGCCCTTACAAGTCTCCTGGCTTATCCACGAATGAGGAGTGAGTTAACAGCGATGCACACCTGCCCAGTGATGGGGACTACTGGCTCACAGATGGCTCCAGTAACGAGGAGAATGCAGTAGCCGGTGTATGTCGTAGAAGGAATGGAATAGGCTTCACAATCGTGTTGGGGTCCTACGCCATGGTTCTCCAATCTAAGTTTATGGCTATACTCCAGTGCACCTACAAGGCAAAGGAGTATGAAAACAAAAGGAACATCCGTATCTGCTCAGACAGCAGGGCTGCTATGTTGGCCTTGAATGGAACAACGACCACGTGGCTATTAGTATGGGAGTACTTTGCGGCATTTAATATGCTAGCGACGGAAAACCGAGTGACTCTGCTATGGATCCCTGGACACAGCGGTATCAAGGGCAATGAGATTTTGAATAGGCTAGCCAAACTAGCAGCAAGAAGAAATTTTACTGGACTCGAGCCAGTTGTAGGTATTTCCAGTAGGTCAGTCACTGAAGAACTTGACAGTTGGCTAATTGAGGAATATCAGAATAAGTGGAATTTGGTCTCTGGTTGCAGACAGGCCAAAACACTCTTGGGCTCAAAGCTTAACTTGAACCGAACAAGGGAAATACTCAAGCTCGGCAGAAAAGAGATCAAAGTCCTAACAGAAGTGTTCATATGGCATGCGAACCTCGGATATCACAGACATAAGATAGGGCTTGCGAAAAGTCCCCTCTCTCGTATGTGCGGAATGGATGATGAAACAGCTACTCACATCCTTTGTTGTTGCCCTGCGATTGCGGGGAAAACGTCTAGCACTCACTGGCAGTTACTGCATCAGTGGGTCAGAGATATCAGCCAACAGCGTGGCTGATGTTTTTTTGGTCACGCTCAGGCTCACAAGGGGAACCAATGGGATGACCCGAGCGTAAGAGGCTGTTACACTGAAGGTCGCTGTGTAAGCATAAAAGCGGTAAAAGACGACCTGCAAACTACACCATGCTTCTAATTTTGTACCCAAAACGTCATCGCAAATGATTTCATACATCGTATTAATTCAACTATCTATATTCACATCGCATCAGTCATTTGACTTGGTCCGTGGCTATAATGGAAAACGGGGTTCCTTTTAACACGAGAACAAGTTAAAAAAAAATTTATAATTACAGTGAAGGTGTAGGGATGTGGCGATCCCATAGCCCGAGAGCTTCGGCTCTTGCAGTCAGCAACGTTGCATTGGGCTAACTCCATAACGAAACGAATTATGCGGTTGCGTCACTAGTATCACGCAGTGTCACCCACAATAGGCCTCCCTCGGATGGAGGCCATGGTTCAGTTGGGAGTGGCAATAGGACCGAACCGAGGCGACGACCAGGCAATGGCCCCGGACGTTTTTTAAAATTAGTGCTAGAAATTAAAATAACAATAATTTCCAAAATATATATTTTTAGATGAAAAATTTTGTTTGAAAATGTGGATATTATTTTTTAAAAATTATGAAAAATGTTCTTGAAAATCGAATTTTTTATTAAATTTTTTTTTATTTCGAGGTAAAATATTGCTGAAACAAATTTTCTTTGATAAAAATATTTGATTTTCGTATTTTTAATGAATAAATAATATTGATTAAAAAATAATTTTTTGAATTGTTTAAATTCGGAAATTTTCTATTTCGGATATTTTATAATTCGGAAATTTTCAAATTCGTTAATATATAAACTGTTGGCAATTTAATTATTCGGGAATTTTCCAATTCGAGCACCGAGTTATAAAATATCCGAACTAAAAAATTTCCGAATTTAAACAATTAAATTTTTATTATAATCATTATTTATTTACTAAAAATACAATAATTAAATATTTTTATAAAAAAATTATTTTTAATGTTTAAAGTTTCTAAAATTATTTTTTGAATTAAAAATAATAATTGGAAAAAAAATCATCCAGAAATATATTTTTTTGAATTATTGTTATTTTAAATTCAAACAATAATTTTAGAAACTTTAAACATTAAAAATAAATCTTTTCATACAAATATTTGATTATTGTATTCTTAATAAATAAAGAATATTTATAAAAAATGTTATTTATTTAAATTCGAAAAATTTATAATTTGGGAATTTTATAGTTCGGATATTTTATAATTCGGCAATTTTCTGTCGGAAATTGTATTTTTTGGCAATTTTCCAATTCGGTAATATTATAAACTGTTCGGGAATTTTATTTTTCGAAAATTTGATTATTCGGAAATTTTAAAACAGCTTCAAAATAATATATTCATAATCAAAGGCTTTTATTAAATTTCAAAAATTGTTTCAGTCTAAAATGTTACATTTTGAAACCCTTCAATTTTATATTTTTTTGAAAATTGAGAATAATTTTTTATATTTTTAAATTAATTTTAAAAGAATATTTGGAAAAATTTAGAAAGATTGACAAAATTATCCAAAATGAATGTGACAGATTTTAAGGCAATTTTTTTATTTGGCAGGATTAAAAAAAAAAATTAGGAATAATTCGAATCATTTTAAAAGATGTTTAGGAGTTCTGAAAAAATTACAAAAATAATTTAAAATGTGAAAAAATGTAAAATATGTAGATTTTTCTAGATTTTGAAATATTGAAGCATTTTAAGGATTTTTAAACTATTTAAATTAAAAATAATTTAACTTTTAATTTAAGAAGTTTTCAGCTTATAAAAAATGTAACTGTTCAATTTTTAATATTTCTAGCTGAAAGTTGCCTAAAATTATATAATTTTGAAACAATTTTAATTCAAAAATTGATTCTTTAATTTAAAGCCTTGGAAATGATAATGTGGATTTATATTTTTGGAATTGAATCTGCATCTTTGAACTCTACAATTTATAAATTTGAATACAACATTTTTGAATTAAAAAACTTTTAAACTTTAACTTTCCAATTCTAAAATTCAAGACTTCCACTTTGGGTTCTTTAATTTGCACTTCAGTTTTTATTACTTCAAGTTGAAAAATTCTTTGCTTTAGAGTTCGAATTTTTTAATTTCATCAACCGTGAAAATTGTTTGCGAACCCGGAAAAAACCGGAAAATGCCCGGGAATTTTTTTCTTTGATTGAAACGGCCACCCTGAAATTTTTAATTCTCTATTTTGAAATTTATCTGTTTAGTTCCCTTGATTTTGGAACAACAAAAATTTGGTTCAATGGCACAAGCACTAAATTGGGAGATTGTGGAATTACACTTCAAAATATTTCTTCCAAGGATATTGGAATCTGGAGATGTGCCGCAAGATTAAATGGAATTAAAGTCGTCAACGAAGCTTTCGATACGATAGAAATTATTTTAAAAGACCAAAAAGAAAGTGGTAATTATTAAACTACTAAATTAAATAAAAATAATAGAAGAAATCTCTATAGATGATCTTTTTCGTCTCAAAGTACAATTTTATTTTTTAAATATTCGTAGGACCTGTAAAACTTAATTTTTTAGAAACTCTTGCCGCTTCTGCGAGTGCCGGAATAGCAGTAGGAATTATGGTTTTATTGGGTCTTACTGTTTTAACAATAGTCCATTTAAATAAAAAAATAAAAGGAACTTGGATTCCCTGTCAGGTAAGTAAATCGAATTTAATAGATATTTATCATTTATCCTGTGTTATTGCAAAAATTTTATTTTTTATTTTATTTAATTTAATTTTAATTTTTAGGCACGTCGTTTATCTTATGCAGACGAAACACCAAGATCTACAAAACAATTACCAAATATTTTTTTTGATCCGGCATCACATAGATCGTCTGGACTTTCGTCAGAATCGGACCGTTAATTTTTTTTTTTTTAATTTGAATTTCACAGTTTAGAATCTTGTGATTTTCATTTTAATACGACGATTTATTTTAATGATATCAACTGTATTTTAAAAATAAAATAAAAGGTTAAAATGATTTTTAATCCATAATTTAATAGAATTTTGTTTATTTAGTGAAAATCACTATAATTGTACTTCATGGGCCAAAGTGATTTCAGAACCAGGTCTGTTAAGTTATCACAACCACTTCATCAAATTAGGTTTTTTGATATTGCATAATTGAGTGCGAATTTTGTGCTAATTTTGTACCACATTTAACAATTTTGTGCTTTTTTCTTGAAAAAACGTGTGCTGGCACAACCACACATGAAATAATGCAAAATTCTTATTTTTTAATATTGCATAATTTAGTGCTAATTTTGTACCACATTTAAAAATGTTGTGCTTTTTTTTTGAAAAAACGTGTGATCGTGCTGGCTTAAATTTAAGCCGGCACGACCACACATGAAATAATGCAAAATTCTTATTTTTAATATTGCATAATTTTGTGCAAATTTTGTACCACATTTGAAAATTTTGTGCTTTTTAATTTTTTGGGAAAAAACGTGTGGTTTCCTTTGGCCGTACGTTAAGCTGGCACAACCACACATGAAATAATGCAAAATTCTTATTTTTCAATATTGTATAATTTAGTGCTATTTTGTGCTAATTTTGTACCACATTTAAAAATATTGTGCTTTTTAATTTTTTGAAAAAAAAACGTGTGGTTTCTTTTGGCCGAACGTTAAGCTGGCACAACCACACATGAAATAATGTAAAATTCTTATTTTTCAATGTTGTATAATTTAGTGCTAATTTTGTGCTAATTTTGTACTACATTAAAAAATTTTGTGCTTTTTAATTTTTTGAAAAAAAAAACGTGTGGTTTCTTTTGGCCGAACGTTAAGCTGGCACGACACATTATTCTTATTTTTCAATGTTGTATAATTTAGTGCTAATTTAGTGCTAATTTTGTGCTAATTTTGTACTACATTTAAAAATATTGTGCTTTTTAATTTTTTGGAAAAAAACGTGTGGTTTCCTTTGGCCGAACGTTAAGCTGGCACAACCACACATGAAATAATGCAAAATTCTTATTTTTTCCTTTATCATATGGAACCTCTCTTATACTATGGAACCTATTTTACCCTATGCAACATCAGTTATCCCGTGGTTCACTCTTATCCCACGGAACACCCTTACCCCATGGAACCTCACTCATCCCATGGAACCTCGTTTATAATATGGAACCTCCTTTACCATATGAAACATCATTTGGCCCATAGAACCTCCCTTATATCATGAAACCTCTCTTATCCCATGAAATCTCTTTTATCCTGTGGAACCTCTTTTACAATATGAAACATCATTTATCCCATGCAACCTCCTTATTCTATGGAACCTCTCTTATCCTAAGGAATCTCTAACCCTATGAAACATCATTTATTCCGCGGAACCTCCCATATCCCAGGGAATATTTCTTATTCCATAGAACCGCCTTTATCACATGGAACCTCTCTAATACTATGGAACCTTTATTACCCTATGAAACATTATTTATCCCGTGGAACATCCTTTATCCCATGGAACCCCCTTATCCCATGGAACCGCATTTAACATATGTAACATATATTATCCCATGGAACCTCATTTACCATATGAAACATAATTTATCCCATTGTAACTCCATTATACAACGGAAACCCTTATCCCATGGAACCACCTTTATCTCATGAAACCTCTTGTACCATATGAAACATCATTTATAATGTGGAACCTCCTTTATCCCATGAAACTTCTCTTCTCCCACGGAACCTCCTTTACCATATGAAAAATCATTGATCCCACAGAACATCCCCTTTATCATGAAATCCCATCATCCAATGGAACCCCCTTACTCTATGGAACCTCCTTTATCCTATGGAACCTCTTTTACCCTCGAAAACACAACTTATCCCGTGGAACCTCATTTAGTCTATGGAACCTTTCTTATCCTATGGAATCTTTCCAACCCTATGGAACACCATTTATCAAATAGAACCTTCTTTATCATATGGAACCTCTTTTACCCTATGAAACATCCTTCACCCCATGGAACACCATTATCCCATGGAACCTCATTTACCACATGGAACCTCTCTCATCCCATGGAACCTCCTTTACCATATGAAGCATCATTTATCCCATAGAACCTACCTTATATCATGGAACCCCCCTTATCACATGGAATCTCCTTTATGCTACGGAATTTATTTTCCCCTATGAAACATCATTTCTCCCGTGTAACCTCCTTTATCCTACAGAACCTCTCTTATCCTATGGAATCTCTTTAACCCCCGTGCAACATCATTTATCCCGTGGAACCTTCCTTATACCATGGAACCTCTTTTACCTCATGAAACATCATTTACCCCATGAAACACCCTTATCCCATGGAACCGCATTTATCATGAGGAACCTATCTTATGTTATGGAATCTCTTTAAGCCTATGAAACATAATTTATCCTGTGGAACCTCCATTATACCATGGAACATCTTTTATCATATATAACCTCTCTTCTCACATGGAACCTCCTTTACCATATGAAACCTCATTTATCTCATAGAACCTCACTTATATCATGTAACACTCTTATCCTATGGAACCTCCTTTATCCTATAGAACCTCTGTTACCCTATGGAACACCATTTATCTCGTGGAGTATCTCTTATTCCAAGAACCCCCTTTATCATATGGAACCTCTCTTATACTATGGAACACCCTTATCCCATGAAACCTCCTTTATCATAATGAAGCTCTTTTACCCTATGAAACATCATTTATCGCGTAAAACGTCATTTTCCCTATGAAACATCATTCATCCCGTGGAACCTCTCTTATCCCATGGAACATCTCTTATCTCACGGAACCACCTTCATCTCATGGAACCTCTCTTATCCCATGGAACCTCCTTTACCATATGAAACATCGTTTATCCCATGGAAACTCCCTTATCCCATGGAACCTCTGTTATCCTATGGAATCTATTTTCCCCTATGAATCATCGTTTATCCCGTGGCACCGCCCTTATCCCATGGGACATCTATTATCCTACAGAACATACTTTATTTCATGGAACCTATCTTATCCCATGGAACCTCCTTTACCACAGGAAACCTAATTTATCCCATAGAACCTCCCTTATCCCATAGAACCTCTTTTACCATACGCAACATCATTCATCCCGTGGAACCTCTCTTCTCCCTTGGAACCTCGTTGACCACATGAAAAATTATTTATCCCATAGAACTTCACTTGTCTCATGGAACCTCCTTTATCATATGGAAACTCTCTCATACTATGGAACCTCTTTTACCCTATGAAATATAATTTATCTCGGGGTTCACCCTTATCCCATGGAACACATTTATCCCAGGGAACCTCCTTTATCATATGGAACCTCTCTCACCCCACGGAACGTCATTTACCATATGAAACATCATTTATCCCATAGAACCTCCCTTATAGCATGGATTCTCCCTTATCCCATGAAATCACATAGAACCTCTTTTATCCTACGAAACATCTTTCATCCCACGGAACCTCCTTTATTATATGTAATCTCTAACTCTATGGAACTTCATTTATCTCGTGGAACCTCGCTTATCCCATGGAATCTCCATTATAATAAGGAACCTCTCTTATCGTATGGAATCTTTTTAACCCTATGAAACATCATTTATCCCATGGAACCTACTTTATCCCATTGAACATCTCTTATCCCACGGAACCACCTTCTTCATATGAAACCTCTCTTATCCTATGAAATCTACTTTCCCCTATGAAACATCATTTATCCCGTGGAACCTCCCTTATCCCACAGAACATCCTTTATCATATGGGACACCCTTAGCCCATGAAACCTCCTTTATCATATGGAACCTCTCTCATCCCGTGGAACATCATTTACCACATGAAACATCATTTATCCCATAGAACCTCCCTTATAGCATGGAACCTCCCTTATCCCATGAAAACCCCACGAAACATCATTCATCCAATAGAACCTCCTTTATCATACGGAACCTCTCTTATCCTATGTAATCTCTAACTCTAGGGAACATCATTTATCCCGTGGAACCTCGCTTATCCAATGGAACCTCCTTTATAATAATGAACCTCTCTTATCCCATGGAATCTTTTCAAACCTATGAAACATCATTTTTCACATGGAACATCATTTATCCTA
Organism: Andricus grossulariae; assembly: GCA_011634705.1. Taxonomy (NCBI): domain Eukaryota; kingdom Metazoa; phylum Arthropoda; class Insecta; order Hymenoptera; family Cynipidae; genus Andricus; species Andricus grossulariae. The sequence goes on along the minus strand of JAABKJ010075445.1, from coordinate 13,914,867 downwards.
CGGAACATCTCTTATCCCACCGAACCACCTTCATCATACGGAACCTCTCTTATCCTATGGAATCTATTTTCCCCTATGAAACATCATTTATCCTGTGGAACCTCCCATATCCCACAGATCATCCTATATCATATGGAACACCCTTAGCCCATGTAACCTCCTTTGTCACATGGAATCTCTCTTATAACATGGAACCTCATTTACCATATAAAACATCACTTATCTCATGGAACCTCACTTATATCATGAAACCTTCTTTACCCCATGAAACCTCCCTTATCCCATGACACCACCTTTATCCTATGAATTCTTTCTTATCCCATGGAACCTCCTTTACCATATAAAACCGCATTTATCTCATGGAACTTCCTTCATTCCACGGAATCCTACATATCCCTAACGATCCTACCTGTTGAGATATCAACCATTAAAATTTTCTGTAAATGCATCGTTGTATGTTGAAAATTCAACTATTTGGTTAGACATTATGTTGAACATTGATAATTTTTAGTTAAAACTGAAATAATCATTTAAAAATTTGTCATTTTGGGTCGAAAATTGGATTATTTTGTTTAAATTTTTTTTGTTTTTTTTTTAACATTAATTTTTGCTAAAAATTCAACATTTCTATTTTTGTTTGCAAATTGATCTTATTTAGTTGAAAATTCAACTATTTATTTGAAATTCATCAATTTTTTTTCTTAAATATTCGTCTTTTTGGTAGAAAATTAATTTTTTTTTTCGTTCTAAAATGTATCTCTTTTGGTAGAAATTTGATCTGTTTTGTCTGAAATATCAACTATTACATTTTTTTGAGAATTCATCTTTGTAGGTTGAAAATTCAATTATTTGGTTAGAAAATTGCTTATTTTGTTGAAAATTCAACTATTTGTTGGAAATTAATCTATTTTATTTTCAAATATTTGTCATTTTTTGTAGAAAATTATTTTCTTTTCCTAAAATTTATCTCTTTTGGTAGAAATTTTTTTATTGAAATATCAACTATTACATTTTTTATTGAGAATTTATCTTTGTAGTTTGAAAACTCAACTATTTGTTTATAAGATCACTTATTTTGTTGAAAATTTAATTATTTTGTTAAAAATGTAACTATTTTGTTAAATTGTTATCTCTTTTGGTAGAAAATTCAACTATTTTGTTGAAAATTCGTCCTTTTGGATTATTAGTAATAGTAATGGTTCAATAATGTTAACAAAAATAATTGTTCAAACAATTTTTAATTATTGTTAATAATATTATCTGTGAATAATGCTGGAAGATGCGGGTTTTTTTTCTGAAATTTTCAACTTTTTGTTCACTTTCCACTTGAATTAAGGTAATATTTAATTAAGTATAGCAAAAAAAATTGTTTAGACAAATTATTTTTGTCTATAGCTATCTTCTTCTATATTACTACTAGGTAGTTGCGGTTTTTTATAAATTTTTCAACTATTGTCCATTTTTAAATTAGAGTGACGTAATAATTAATTCGAGTTAACCAAAATAATTGATTAAACAATTTATTAATATTTGTAATAATATTATATTTGAATAATATTAAATTGCGGCTTTTTCTGAAATTTTCAACTTATTGTTCACTTTTCACTTGGAGTGAGTTAATATTCAATAAGTATAGCAAAAATAATTGTTTAAAGAAATTATTATTGTCTATAGCTATCTTCTTCCATATTACTACCAGATAGTTGGATTTTTTCTAAATTTTTCAACTTTTGTCCATTTTTCAATTAAAGTGAAGTAATAATTAATTCAAGTTAACAAAAATAATTGTTCAAACCATTTATTATTATTGCTAATAATATTCTCTTTGCTTAATGGAAGAAAGTTGTATTTTTTCAGAAATTTAAAACTATTTGTCTATTTTTCACTTGAAGTGAGTTAATAATTAGTTAAGCTGAGCAAAGACAATTGTTTAAACAAATTATTATTATCCATAACTATCTTTGTCTATATTAATGCCAGATAGTTGCGTTTTTTTCTGAAATTTTTAACTTTTAGCCCACTTTTCACTTAGTGGGGTAATAATTAATGCAAATTAATAAAAATAGTTGTTCAAACAATTTATTATCGTTTATAACTATTCTCTCTCAGATGAGGGCTAGAATGCTGTGGTTTCTTTTGAAATGTTTAACTTTGCTCAGCCTTTTCAGTTATGAACAAATGATAAATAAACATTGGAGAGAAACGTATTTTGAACAATCTCTTTCTTTTTCGTTCAATTCCAAATTTTTCTTTTATGCTTTGCAATAAACTTCTTGTTGTAATTCAAAACAAAACTTTTGTAAATAAATATTATTAATAATAATAATAAATTGTTTGAATAAATTATTTTTTTAACTTTAATTATTTATTCAACTCACCTTAAGTGAAAAGTGAACCAAAATTTGAAAATTCGAGAAGAAACTGCAAGTTTCTAGCATTATTCTAAGAAAATATGATCAGCAATAATAATAAATTGTTCAAGCAATTATTTTTGTCAACAATTATGAACTATTACCTATCTCTAATTGAAAATTGGACAAAAAGTCGTAAATTTTTGAAAAATACGCGACTTTCCATCTCCATTCCAAGAGAAAATTGCTAAAACCAATATTAAATAGTTCAAACAATTTATTTAAATATCTAATTATCAGTAGAAAGTAATATTTCATGTATCAGAAACAATTTGGATCAAAAAAAAATCATAATTAGCGCAAAAAACTCGCAAACCCCATTTTTTCACTTATGTGGTTTTTTTGGGACCCTAAAAAACCGACTTATGGAGGTGATATTAAAAAAGTAATATTTTATTCATATTCTATGGCTAATTGTAAACAGAAATGTTATTATTTTTCATAAAAATTCAGGAAAAAATTTTTGGGATCACCATCCATATACCCAGAAACAAAGAACTGATAAAAAATTTGAATCGGTCTGAATCCTTAGTGAATTCCCAATAATAATTAGCCATTTTAGGTATGGACGGATTCACTGCAATTTTCAATTTGATGTTTCATTAAATAATTGACCCCTTGGTTCGCGAATATAACTTATATTTGTTTAAAATCAAAATGCATAACAGAATCTGATAATCTGGAATAAATATGTCATTTCGATCCCAAAAAAGATCGTTTATCTCAGTTTGAAAAATGAAAATTTTAATTCTGTCTTCATTCATTTTCGGGCCCCATAAATGAGGTGTAGGCAAACAAAACTTGATAAATCCACTTTAAAAAAAGATATGTATGCATGATTTCAACATTTTCAGAAATCGATGAATATAATTATCGACCCTTTTTTCACAAAAAAGTTTTATCCCATTAAAATTGAGCCGTATTAATTTCACAACCTTCAAAATATATACATGAAAATCCGTATATTTTGTAGTAAAGTGTTCAATATGTTATAAAAACTGCATAAATTCAAGCTAACAGATTCAATAATTCGATAATATTGAATAACCAGCTAGTTTCCTCCATAGTCCATGTGATCCTTTTCCAATTTGTTTTCTATCTCTGGTGCTCTTAAGATACAGAATTTGTCTAATTATTGAGGAATCATTCCAAATCGAGTTATCATGATTTGTTTACTTCCTCCTTGAATGTCACAGTTAAAACAGATTATCGGTATTTTGTTGTTTGTAATTAGCAACCAGTTGCTACCGCAAACCTTGATTAAATGAAACTGTGCTAACAATAGACTTCTGGTATAAGATTTATAAAAATGTGATGAATAAGGGTGATGCTGAGAATTGATTTTAGATTAAAAGGACATAATCCGATAGTAAACTAATTTCCCTATTGAGTTGGTACAATTGCTTTTTGAATTTGTCTTCTATCTCTGGTGTTCTTAAGACACAGAATTTGTCTAATTATGGAGGGATCATTTCGAATTGATTTATCATGTTTTGTTCACTCCCTCCTCAAAAATGTTACAGTCAAGACAGATTAGCGTATGCGTGTATTTTGTTTTGCGAACCGAAAATCATGTCCGAGTTAAGAAGTGATTCGTCGTACGGTGGAGAGTCATTCTTGTAACGTCAGTCCCACCAAAACTTCTGTAACTGGGTAGGGGAGGGGGCAAGGAAAGGAAACCGAGAGTCGCAATTGGTTGATGTCACGTTAATTTTAATTAGGCTTTAGGTTTTAAACTTTCACAAAGCTGAGTGTGTCAAAGCAACGGGACAAATTTACAGCAACATATTGTAAAGTTACATCAAAAGTTCGATACTCGGCGTATGTTCAAGATTTGCGGAAACTCATTTTTAAAATTTGTTGTGAACAAAAACTTTTTTTATATTTCCAATTAACTGCAAAGTCTGTACATTAGACTTTCATGTACTGAAATTTTTTTTATCAAAATAGACGATCTGTCTAGAAACGAGTCGATCCGAGCGTTACATGCTAGTCTAAGCCTCTGGACAGTTAGTTCGTGGCGCGCCAGTGTTGACTCAAGGCGGACTAGACAGAAACAGTACAGGAGCCAGGAAATTTTTCCACGCGGGAAAAGTTTTAAACCTAGTCCCTGATTTTTAGTAGCAACACACGTTCCTTAAAGCGTGTCAATCGAGCCGACGCATTTATGTTTAATATCTTTGATACTACACTAAAATGCAACACGGAGAAGACGGCCTCGAATTCAGGCACTAGTTTCCCAACACAACAAAAATAAAAGTTAAAACGTGTTGCGAGCAAGTTTTCTTACATTTAAAAATTGAACTTATTATGGAAGATGTTTCACCGTGGTTAGAAGAACAATTCTGACGTCATCTACTGCGCCACGCTGGAATGAACAAATTTGGGCAGAACATAGGATTGGTAACAGAAAACACAAAAAAAGCATTGTTCTTGCTTCTTAATATCATCTGCAAAGCTTAGACTATTATAAACAAACTAGAACTGACTTCATACAACTTAGAAAAAAGCGACAGCTGGTGACATCGCTGGTGTCGCAATTCTCTCTACTTTTCGAATAAAAATGAAGTGATTATAAGGCGAAAGATTATCCAGGCAAGGTTAATAATGGGAAATTATCTTCGATTCGTGTAAAGTTTAACCAGCAAGGTTAATTTTTTTTGCAGGGAATCTTTCACATGAAATCGATTAAAACATTATCTTTCGTTTTCTCTGTGAGCAAATGATGCAATAATTAATTTCAACAATATTAGCAATTCAATCAAAAGATTTTAACAGATGGATAGATTCTATTCCACGATTTAAGTGATAAAAAAATTCATTTCTCGATTTTTTTCAGTCGATGCCTTTTTCGAAAAACGACGGAATAGACTCAGTTAAATTGAATTGCCGCACGCCCGCACACGTGCAAACGATGTTCTCATGCTACCGCCGTCACGCATACTACCAAATCTACCAAGGAGTCCAATGTGCCGACGCGACGTAAGAACATCACCTGAGGCTGCGTTGGCGCGCCTCGATGTTGGGTCGGCTGGTCAAGTCAAGTTTGTTAGCCAGCTATTTTGGATGGAAATTCGAAGATATAGATCATTTTCAAAATTTTTGAGACCATTTTTGTTAAGATTTCAAAAATCTATGTACGTCTATCCGTAGTACTCGAAAAGTTAAACAATTTATCCTGATGACTTTTTCTCATAAAAATAAATCATCAAAGTTATAGAATTTTCAACATTTTAAAAATAAAATCAAACGAAAATGGAAATTTCAAGCCAAACAATGCACGATATGAAAAAAAGTCAAGAGAGAAAAAACGTTGGTGTACCAAAAGCACGTCCTTGTAAAGAAATTATTTAAAAACCTTAATAATTTTCTTATCGCCTTATAATTAACAGAATTGGTTCTTGCATTTTTTTCAGAACCTCTTTAGTGCTCTCTATAACAAATATTTAAACCATCAAGATCGTTCAAGGACGCGGATAGGACGCGTAGTTTTTGTTCTAACCGTAAAAACTTACAATAAAAGTTTTTAAAAAATTTTAAAAACGATACAAGATAAGGAACAACAATAATAGACAAAAGTAATAACATTGAAAATAAAGTAATTAATTTTTTCGAGAAACGAAACAAGGTGCCACAGACTGGATGGCCTGATGAACGCGTACTCTGCCCTACAATAAAAAACATGGGTAAGCCACATTTTTCAAAAAATGAGATTTTGGTATCAGTGGAATCGCGAGAGTAAGCTGCGTCCAATTGCCATAATTGAAATTACAATTCTGAATTATCTACCTACAAAAATTGTAGTTGTTGAGAACCTGATTAGTTTTTGGAGGACTTTAAATTGCTTTATTTGTCATATTTAAAATTTAAAAATGGAATCCCCCTCCTACCTTTCAATTTATTTACAACCCAAGTAATAAAGTTATATATAAATCATATATATATAGTGAAGAAAATACTAATGTTTTTCATTTATTTTACACAGAAAATGTATGAACAAATGAAAAATATCATTATCTTGCGCAATATACAGGGGTTTTCACGACCCATTTAACCCCTTATACTATATGATAGTGTAAAAAAAAATAAACAAACACGTCTTCTAGCACAGAGTTGTGCGAAGCTCAGTTTGGGCAGAAAAAAGCTTCAAAGTTGGGTCTAATCAATCAATGAGGAACAAGCTTTAGCGACCACTTGTACGTGTCTCAAACGTTAAGGTAGAGTGTGCTTTTTGGCGACACAATTGAGCTCCCATATTAGGTAATTCACCGTCGAGATGACGCTCTTCCATCGTTTATTGCAAAACGCAAAATTCAAACCTCCAAAACTTATAACAATTTTCAATCTTTCTCTCTAACGTTTATTAACAAGATCAAACTATATAAAAAAAAACATATTTCTCAAAATTGTTGTGACACGACTTGCAAAAAAGGTAACGAAAAACTGAACATAATCGAAACTCAACAAACTTACTTTCTTGAAAATTTTTAAATTAGCCTAACATAAGATAAGACAAACAAATAAGTTAATCTTTTCGCTTCCCTTTAGAAATTCTGTTACCTAACTTTTAGTAAATCCAACAAAAAATCTCAAGACACGCAAACCCAGGAAACTTTCTTTCTAGAAACCTTCTTACTAAAATGAACTGAACATTTACAATACCTAGCAAAATCTCTTTCTGGAACATTTGTTACCAAGAATCAGATAACGAAACACATTTTCTAACAACAAAAGTCACCTTTTTCAGTTCCTCGTAGAATTTCTCTTACATGACTTTAAATAAAAATAAACAAAAAAAACTGAACATTCCCAAAACCTAGCAAAATTTCTTACTGAAAAATGAGTTACCAAGATTTAAACAACAAAACACATTTTCTAACAACAACAGTCACCTGCTACGATTCCTCTCAGAATTTCTGTTACACAACTTGTAACAAAACTTACGAAAAAACTAAACATTTACGAAACCTAGCAAAATTCCTTCCTGGAAAATTCGTGACCAAGATTTAAATAACAAAACACATTTTCTAACAACAAGTCACCCTTTTCTATTTCTTTTAGAATTGCTGTCGCATAACTCTCAGTCCTTTCAGTTTAAGTTTATCAGAAAGTTTTTCATGAAGTTTCCAATTAAAAAGACTGACATCGAAAAAAATAAATTTTTCCGACCACAGATGCCCGAATAATGCATTTGTTTGTTAAATTTGTTTATAAAAATCATAAAATTGATCAACTAATCATGAATGTTGCTGAATTTCTTATGAAGTTCCCAATTAAAAAGTCTGACATCGAAAAAAAAGGATTTTTCCGTCGACAGATGCCCCAATAATGCATTTGTTTATTATATTTGTTTAAAAAAACATAAAATCAATCAAAAAATTATGTATGTTGCTGAAATTGTCATGAAGTCCCCAACTTAAAGAACTGGCATAGAAAAAAAACTAATTTTTCTGCCGACAAATGCCCGAATAATGCGCATTTGTTTATTAATTTTGTTTAAAAAAATCATAGAATTATTCAACAAATTATGAATTTTTTTTGTAATGATTTGATGAGTAACAAATCATTCCTTTTCTTCGACCGACGATGATTAAGAATTTTAAATTGTGAGTTTTTATGTCTTACGGTCCACATAAAAAAATTAAATAAAAATGAGCCAAAAATTATTCTTATCTCAGGTGTAAGTTTATAATAATTATTCTTTTTATTTTTAATTTTTTTTTGTTCAATATTGCTAACTTGAAATATTATTGTATTTAGGTTTTTCAAAAACCTTTTGAAAAAGGTACGCAATTATACCGATACGTACGTAAAGGATGGAGAAAGGAGTTTTTTTCTAAATTAATAAACTCTGAGTTGCAAATATGTTTTTGGCTCATTTTTATCTAATTTTTCCATGTGGACCGTAAGACATAAAAAATGCACAATTTAAAATTCTTAAATTATGAATTTTGCTAAAATTATCATGAAGTTCCTAATTAAAAAAATTGACATAGAAAAAAACGCATTTTTCGCTTGAAAAATTCCTGATTAATGCCTTTTTTTATTAAATTTGTTTATAATATTAACAATAATAATTTCAAGAAGAAATTTCTTTATCATCATATTGTTTTTATCAAAATTTCTTGCAATATAACTCAAAAAACCGTAAAATTATGGAAAATCGTAGAAAACATTCTTTTAACAAATAATTTGTTTATAAAAAAATTTGTTGTTCATTATATAATATTGGAACATCTTTAACTAATGTAACTCTATGAAACTTAGGCGATTTCAATAATTTTCCTGTTATTGACGAACACCAGGAACGTCGAATAGAAAAAATGGAAATTTTTTCGTCATATTTGTTTATTTATACAAAAAATTGAAAACCAAATTCAAATATCAGGTTCGAAAACTCTCTTAGAAATCTTATCAGTTTTCTAAAAGGAAAAAAAAATACAAATCGTTCCGCAGTTTCAGTCGGAATCGTATTTTGAACCAAAAAAATGTACTTTTTCCCCACTGTGGCGCCGCCAGGGTATTTTTTTCGAAAGCCTGGCGGCGCCAGGCATCTTTCTTGTTGCACGAAACATTGTTCTAGTTAGCATTAAAAGGGCCATTTGCACAGTATTAAGAATTCAATTTTTAAACAGTATGGAATCCACTTTATATGTCAGTAATACTTTATGAAAATATGATTATAGCAATGGATCTTGGATTACTTTGACTCGGAATTTCCTGACTACAGTGAATCATGTTTGTGGAATTTTCCCAAATTGTAAATTGATTCTGTCGACCGAATTAATTTCGAATCACGCAGGTAGTCTATGACCAAGTCACAGAATCATTTGCTACTTAAACGTGTTGTTTTTCAAAGAGAATAAGACGACACGTATCCTATCGATGTGCCGACATTTTTTTGAACAAAGTTATGAGTATTTGAATTTTAAAAATTGAAAAAGCGTATTATCAAAAAAATCTTTCCGATTCTGGTATAATTTCTCGTCCTCTTTCAAAATTCCTTGGTAATTTAAAAAAAAGTTTAAAAGTGACAAAATGGCGACAGTTTTTCTGGAAATATCTAAAGTCAATTTATTGAAAATTCCACCGTTTTTTTGTCTTTATTTTTTCTAGACTCGCTCTGATGTTAGAAAGGTACTCGTTTTTTCTCAAAAATGGCACAAGATACGAAAAACGACAAACAAAAATAAAATTGTTTCTTTAAAGAAGTTCTAGAAAAATGTATGTTCACACTTTTTTCTTATCACGCGTTATTTTCGAGATTTTTGAGAAAGTGTGTAGAAAATCCTTTGAAATTTATTTTTTCCCCAGAAATACAATTTTATGGTGTCATAAAAAATAAATAAGAACAAAATTTATCAGTTAAAACAACTTTTACATGGAGATAAGACATATAAGGAGACCAAAGTTTTGTACATTGACTTCACTAAAATATGTCTATTCTCCATGAACCTTTACATCAAACTTTTTCCCTTGAAGTTGGCATTTTTGAAATAATTGATACTATCCATTTTCTCTAACTTACTTCATTATTTTTCCACCAAAACGTTGTTAAAAGTGTTAAATTAAGTCCTTTTTGGTTTTTCATCACAACACAAAATTGAATTGTTGAAAAAAAATTTTTTTTAAGGATTTTATACATATTTTCGCACAAATCTCGAAAATAACTGGTAACTTTACACAAATTTTCGGTAAATTTCGAGATATTTGTGAAGTTTCAGGTAATTTTGAAGAATTCAATTTCCTAAGTTAGAGGCCACCGCCAGGCCACTTTTTTTTAGGACTACACCACTGTGTGTAGTATATATACATTTTTTTTGTGTGATGATTTTGAGTGAAAATCGTTCCTGATTGCAATCAGTGACTGACTAAATGAATTAGTAACCATATCGTCCATATCTACTGAGAAAATTGGTAATGCTACTACTAAATGAATTGGTAAATGTACACTGAAAAAAAAGTTTTTGAATAAAAAAAAATGTCTTTGATTCAAAGAAATGGTCGTACTGTGAAATATGATTTGAGCGAATTGACGATGTCTTTAACTGAATGAAATTAGAGATTTGGATTAAAAAATCAGTCATTCGATATGATCGAATATAACTTAAATTCTAAGAAATATTTATTCAATTGAAAGTAATGAGGATCGGATAAAATAAATGTTCTTTCAATTGAAAGATTTCATTTCTTGTTTCAAAGATTCGTACTGTAAACTTTAATAAATATTTCTTGGCACCAAAGAAATGACAGTTGATGAGAATAGAAATAGCTTTGGTTCGAATTAACGATCTACTATTTCAAAGAAATATTTAGCAGATTCTGTAATTATTGGTTATTGGTTGGAGAGAAATATTTCTTTGAATCAAAGAAATATTGATTGAAGACAAAAATATACATTTACACCAAGTATATGACTCATTCTTCCAAATGAATGTGCCATAAATGAGAATGAATATTTCTTTCAAATGAGGAAATGTGAATTGATGGAAAGAAATATATTTCAAAGACAAGCAAATATTTTATAGGCTCGAAAAACTATTCCTCCACATCAAATTTTTAAATATTTGAAGCAAAAAAATATCCCACTGATTCAAAAAAATATTTCTTTGGCCTACTCGCGGGAATTATTTGAAAACGTTTATTTACTTTTTTCGAAGCAACACATTTTAAGCAATATGTTCATTGAAAAAATTGAATAAATGTTTGGTAATAATTTCCGCGAGCTGAGAGTGCTAGGCCGTATTAGTTCTGAACATGAATTTTTTCAATTTTCAATAAATACAAATTTTAAGCTAAAAAATTCTTTCACCCCTAGAAAGTATTTGCTAATTATAGATGAATAACCCCTAAAATTGATAAAACAAAAATAAATTTGTTCTAACATATTATCAGGCCTAGAATAAGAAAATTTGTAATTTCATTACAATTAATGATCCGAGATGGCCCCTAAACATTTTTTCCCTTGGAAAATGCCGATTTTTTATAGTTTAAAGATTCCCATAGTAATTTAAAATGTATTATTACCTATCGTTTACCTGAAAAATATTTCAGCTAGTTAATTCAGCTCGATTTCGGTGCAATTCTGCATTTTTATAAATTTTGCTTATCAATTTTCTTACCAATTCCATTGAATTCTTAATTGCTGACAATAAGACTTGATGACAAATTACAGGCAAAAATACATTTTTAAGTTCTATAGAAATCTTTAAACTATACCAAATGTGTATTTTTTGAGTATGTCAAAATTCAAGATTTTTTGCTGTCTTAAATCGTATTCGGAAATTATTTTCTTCTCTCCCCGTCGATTTCCTTTTAGCCAGAGAAAACAAACGCCGGTCACTGCCATAATTTCCGCCCCGATTGAAAACAATTAGGAACATTAGGAACATTAGGAATGGAAACATAACCTCCATACAAAATAGAAAATAATTTGAATCGATTAACAAATGGTACACCGATCAGGAACGATTGAAAACGATTGCAATTTTGACAACTGTGAATCGTTCTGAATCGTGTTCAATTGATTATTTCTAGAAGGGATAATTGAAACGTTCATATATTGTTTATTATAATTCCAAATGTCCACGAAGTTTGAACGCAACCTGAGGTGTTCATTTTGAATATACATGTTCTTCAAAATTTTAAGGACAGTGCATAATAAAAAACCTTATGTATTATTTATTATATTTTAAAATGTTCGCGAAACTTAAACGCAACTTGCAATGTTTATTTCGAATACAAATTCGGTTTTTTAAAGTGTTATTCGCGCATAATTCAAACGTTCATATATTGTATATTATAAGTTCAAATGCGTTGTGCGATTTTACAAAATGCTGTAAACTTGCATAACCTAAAAGGTATATTACGAATGAAAGTGGATAGCCGCTGTTTTACGTAAAAACGCTACTTTGGTAGTTGGTAATATTCGTACCAACTCTGAAAGTGGTAAAATTACTAAAAGATTTCTCACAGTGTAGCACGAAGGCTACTTCGTGTAGTGTAGTAAATTACCCTGGCGAATTCAATGCGAACTCGGGTTGATTCGGATTGAAAATTCAGTGTATATCAATCCGGATTTAGATTCATTTGGATTGAAAATTTGGTTCGGATTGGTTCGTTTTGGAGTTCGGATTGAACCGGATTGAGTTGGATTAATTTTTAAACGATTTGGGTCAAACGAAATGTAGAACTCTTTTCGGATTGGTTCGAATTGACTCGGATTGGTTCGGATGCAGATTCCGGAATGATTCGGATTGGTTCGGAAGGAAACCCTATCCGATACTTTCGCCAGGTTAGTCCTTCACTATAATTATACAACCCGCTGGGATTTGGTTTTTTCAGCCCTCGTTTTTCTTTACTCCTTATGAAATTTCATTCAAAATTTTCCAAACTTCCTCCCTTTTAAAACTTTAATTTGAGGTTTTCTTTAGATACAACATTGATTTATGATACAAATTAAATTAAAATATGAAATAAAATTTATTGTAAATTCGAGTACAAAAAATGCAGATCCCCCGTTGTAAACGACGCTGAAAGTGGTGAGCCCTGTTGTAGAACGACCGCCCTGAATCCTTGAAGATGTATTATACAACTCCGGAAACGAAAATCCATCAAAGGTAACTTACCCCCGAAATATGGACCATTTATAGCTTCCCGTGAGGAAATTTCGTTGTGGGCCTAACCGGGCCCAAGCCTGGCAAAACTGGGTCCTGGCTTGTTGATCAAACCTAGGTCAAGCTAGAATGGAACACTAAATCTGGCCAGGGTCTGCCTTGATGGGCAGGCTAGATCTCCCGACCGGCTAAACGCAAGCATTACGCTACAGCGCAATGCTAAAGTAACGTTAAAGTAATGCTAAAGTAATATGGCATTATAATTAATAAAAGAAACAACATAAATATGTAAACTATTGCAATTATAATAATACTTTAAAATTTACGTTAAATGGCCATTTCGTAATTGCAACAAGTTGCTTTTTCAGCGTGAAAAAATGAAAAAATAATATGGCTGTCATTTCAGTCTGCTAACGGTGGCTTTAAGCGGGTTACCAACATGCAGAAGCCCGACTTCAATGACAGCCACTTTATTTTTATATTTTTTAACGCTAAAAAACAACTTATTACAATTACAGCATGGCTATTTAACGTAAATTTTAACGTATTATTATAATTGAAACAGTTTACACATTTATTTTGCTTCTTTTAATAATTATAATGCCATATTACTTTAGCATTACGCTGTAGGCTGGTAGGGCTGGCAGGGCAGGTGAAAAACTTTCAGTTACCAAATAGCGAAAAAAGAGACACCACTTTATATGTAACTAAGCCTCCATTAGGTGACGATGGTTCATGATTTTTTTCTTTTATTTGATACTTCTACCTACAGATTTCTTTTGTAACCATTTCCAAAACTAAAATTTACATTTTTATGCTCGAAAGATTCCGTATTATTCATTTCAAGCCCAACATGGTGGTTTTTGGAACGGCAGCGCCATTTTCAGGACACTGGGTTGTACACAACCCACGGGTAGTGGATGTGTCATGAAGGTGAAGGGTAGGGGACCAGGGTTAAATCCCTGACTTTTCTCTGGATTTCCCTGACAAACATGATTGGATCAAGTATATGCAAGGTAGCCAACCGTCCCGCATTCAGCGGGACAGTCCTGCATTAGCAGCTCGTGTCCCGCCTTATAATTTGTTCAATGAAGAGTATGTTTTTCTGTAATATCCTGAAATCTTTCCCTTGAAAAAAAGGTCATCGCTGGTAAGCTCCCGGTGTCCCCCATTCGTTGTGTGGATAGTTGGCTGCTTTGAGTACATGACAAAATTTTGAGCGATCAAGAATTTCACTTTGAAAACACTGATCGCTGAGCGTCACGTACGGAAGCATCTTGACGTGGAAAATCTAAAAAAAAATATGCCCGCCTCGCGGGCATATTCTCATCGCGCGCGGCTCGCAAGTTTGAGCGCGCCTAGGGCGCGCACCTGTTGGATCTCGCGCTTCACGCTCGATTTGGTATACATCTCGCGCTTCGCGCTCGATAATGTATTCACCTCGCGCTACGCGCCCGGACACATTTACCTGACGCTTGAAGCTCGGTTCCTGTAGGTTTTCGCACTTCGTGTACTCGCTATTACGCGCTTCGCCGGCAAACCAATTCTTTCGTTTTGGGACAGCAGTCGGTGGGGGGGGGGGGTCTTAACTCCACTCTATGCAATATAAAATTAGTATTTTTCGTTAACTCCTCCTAACACAACTTTTGCGGACAGACGTTGCAAAAAAATAGCGTGTGCTACACGTGCGCATAGGTGATTGCTAACTCGTATGATTGCATCATTTACCTGCGGCTTGAAGCACTCGTCTACGATTTCGCACTCGCTTGGCTCGTGCGCTAACCACCGACTCCTACTTCGAGCCTCCGGCTTATACTGCAATATTCACACTCTCACACAATCACCTATTTTGTGCACTTGTATCAGAAATAACTATTCTAATTTGTCATCTAACGCCTTTTGATATAATTATTTGTTATTATTTATTTACAAATTATATTCAATAAAAGTAATAATTAAAGTTTATATTTTTTGTTGAAAAAATAAAATTGGAAAACTATTGATAACTTTCCTCATTGCATAACATGTCTTGTATAACTATCAATCATAAATTTTTATTCTAACAAAATTGTTCCAGTCGAATTCAATATCAATGGTTATCAAAAAGCCAATGGTAATTAAATTTATATTATTCCTTTTTTTCTATACTAGAGCGCTGTAGCCCGTTATTTTCTATTGGAATAGTTCTTAGGTTAAGCTTTAAAGTTTTATTTGAGCTGTCTTGTAAAATATTTTGCCTTGTCATTAGTAGTCCGGCAGTTAACGTGAACTATTATGTATTTCGTGTCACAAACGGAGGCATTTTTGAAATGTCTGTGGAGCTGAAAATATACCTACAGCTTTTTTTTGGGACATTATCTAATTATTATAATAAAATCGGCCCACTGCGCGGGCATGTTCGCGTAATTTTTAGATTTTAAAGTATTGTTCACAATTAAAGAAAATATGCATCCTACTGAAAAATGATCTGAAGAAAACTCGTAGATCTTTTTCAGGTGAATAATTTTTGTTTTCAAACGTTTTTTCGTATCTTGCATAGTTTTACCGTGAAATTAAATTTTTTCATACTTTTAATGACATTTTTCACGATAGAAAAAATCTATGTGTCTGATAGAAAAATGGTTTTATAAAAATTTGAAGATATTTTTTAAATGACTACTTGCACTTTTCAAAAATTTTCCGTATCTTACATAGTTTTACCGAAAATATAATTTTTTGTTGCTAATTATATGCAGATGACTCCCATCTTTAAATTTTTCTGCATGATTCACTTGAAAATTAGTCACTGTCGGCTGGACTGTAGTGTTTAACAACTTTTCCAAGAAGCGACAAAAAAGATTTTTTATTTTTACTTTTTACCCACTTTTTTTTCAAAAATTTGACGAGATGGATTATTTTCGTTTTATGATTCGCAATCCACGGAAAACAACCCTACAGAAATGATAGACTTTCCGTTCATCACAAAATTAGTGTCGGAATGTAAGTAAGCGCCAAGTCCGTAGTGCCCGCTCCGCATTGGTGAGTCGAGCTTCCATAAACCATGAGGCCCAATTTTGGCCACTTTACCCCCCCCTCGTCGCCCCATGTATTCCACCGCGTCATTCTCGGTGCCCCCCCCCCCTCTTCCGGGTGCTACGTGGTTTATGGAAGGCCCCTAATTGACAATTCATGTATTTTGTTGAAAATTAGTTGTTTTTTTTTTGGTTAGAGAATTAATCTTTCTGGTTTAAAAATCAACTATTTGGGTTATTATCTATTTATTTTGTGTTTTAATATTTTTGGACTCACTGTTCTTTTCAGTCAACATTTTTCTGTTTTCTGGCCATGGGTTTTATTATTTTTTTAACACCTAAGTGTAAAACCACGTGGCTTGGACTCGGACCCCCCCCCCATTAAAGAAACCACGTGGTTTATGGGAAGCCGTTCTTAGTACAATTGTACTGGCTGTACAACTATATAACCTTATTATTTTAATTGCAATTTTATATAATTCAATAGTCATTATTGCAAAATATAATGGCAGAGTTAACCTTTATTCTAAGATTTTCCTAATATTTAAATTTGTAGCGAATATTTGTTCAACTCCTGGCTATGTACAATTTTGCATGTTTTTCTCATAATATATTATTATGCTCTAAAATATTTCACTGAATAAAATGTAATTATACATATATACTTCAGGAATTCAAGTGTAAGTATTCACTCTTTTACGAGAGTAACTCGATTCACTCCCTAAGTGTGAAATGTCACTGTATAAAAGTGACCTACCCTTTCACCCTATTTGAAGAGTGAAAATTCACTTTAAGAAATTTAGAGAGAATATTCACTCTTGATAAAAGTGAAAAATCGCTCCTATAAGTCACAATATTCCACTCCATTGGAGTGAAGTACTCACTTTTTATGAGGTTTGAATAATTCACTTTTAGAAAGAGTGATTTCTCACTCTGACGCGACTGCTGCTGTCTTCATTTTTACTAAGAATGAATTTTCACTCCATTGCAGCGAAATCTCTTTCCAAGAAATGTAGAGAGTAGGTAAAGTGGATATAACATCCTTTTTAGATGACTTCGGTTACCTTAAATTATTTTGCAATATCGAAAATTATTGTAATCTCGTTGTAAAACTCAAATTTATACACAGCAATCTTTAAACTACAGTTAAAGTGAAAAAAGACATTTCATGACGAATTTGTTTATTTGAAAATTATTTTAGAAAATCGAAAATCATATAAATTGTTGGAAATCTGCAATTCCCTGCGCAGTAATTGAACTGCAGTTAGAATAGAAAAAACAAACATTGTCAACTAATTTCTCAATCTTTGAAGAGTTTTGCAATATTGAAAATTATCAGAATCATTTAAAAAACCCTTCCCCACAAAAGTCCTTAAACTGAAGCTAAAGTGAAAAAAAATTCTTCAACGACCTTGTTTATTGCAAAATTATTTGCAATATTCAAAACATAATTATTAAGAAACCCAAATCTTCACATTGCGATCTTTTAACTTGAGCAAAATTTGTGTAAAATATAATTCTTCGACTTAATTGTTTATTGCGAAGTTATTGTGAAATATTAGGAAGCACCGGAAACATGGTAAATCTTTCAAACCAAAATTATTTTTCAATATTGAAAATTATTATAGTCGTTGCAAACCCCGAATTTTTCAACAACAGTCTTTAAACTGAAGTGAAAGTTTAAAAAAGATTTTTGGACGAATTTCTTTATTGCAAAATTATTTTCAACATTCAACATATTATGCTTGTTAAGAAATCCAAATCTTTAAATTGAAGTCTTTTAACTTGAGCGAAAGTGTTGAAAAACAGACTTTTTCAACCACTTTTTTATTGCCAAATTATTGTGCCATATTAAAAATCTGTTTTATTTTAACTGAATTGCTGGAGTAACGTTTTTCCTCGGATGCTCCAGAAGAAACTTTTTCCCTCGAATCTTATAAATATCGCTTTTTCTCGGAAATTTTTCTACTACATTAATTTTCCTTGGAGTTTTATATATATAATTAAAAACTAAAGGTTAACAACCACCGCAGGGTCCCACTGGGAGTAACTGTCATCTAAAAAATGAACGAAAGAGCTGAATTTTCTACTCAAATGAATTTTGGAGACAAGAGTTTAACATTCAACCAGAGTTGAATTTTCAACAAAAAAGTTGATTTTTTAAACACGAAGATTAATTTTCTACAAAAAAGATATTTTGTCAAAAAAAAAACATGAATTATCAACAAAAAATGGAATAGTTAAATTTTCGGTTAAAAAAATTTTTTCCAACTAAAAATAAAATTAATTTTCAACAAATTAGTAACATTTGCAATCTAAGAGATGAATCTTAAATCAAAAAAATTAATTTTTAACAAAGTAGTTCAAATTTTAATCGAGTAGTTGAATTTTTTACCAAAAAAAGATGACTTTTTAACAAAACAGTTGCATTTTCAAATTAGATTTTCAACCAAAGAGATGAATTTCAAACTAAATGATGAATCTTCAACAACAGCAATGGATTTTCAAGACAAAAGTTCAACAGAGTTAAATTTTAAACCAAAAATTTGATTTTTTAACCAAGAAGATAAATTTTCCACAAAAAAATATACATGATCAACAAAATACATGAATTTTCTACAAAATACATACATTTTCAACCAAATACTTAAATTTTCAACTGAAAAAAGTTTCAAATAAAAATGGAATATTTAAATTTTCGGTAAAAAAAATCAATTTTCAAACCAAAATAAAACAAATTTTTAACAAAATAGTTATCGAAGAAATGAATCTGGAACAAAAGAGTTGAATATACAACAAAGACAGATTTTTAAGTCAAAAAAGAAAAAAATGTCCACCAAATAGTTGAATTTTCAAGCTAAAGTCGAATTTTCTACAAAACAGTTAAATTTTCAGACTTAAAATATGAATGCTCAATAAAAAAGTGAATTTGCAAACAAATAGTTGAATTTCCTACCAAAATAGTTGAATTATTAACCCGAAGACGAATTTCCGACAAAACAGTGGAATTATCACCCAAAAAGGATGACTTTTTAACAAAATAGTTGTATTTTCAACAAAATAATTAAACTTTCAACAATATAATGAAATTTCCAACGAAATAGTTGAATTTTTAACAAAGCGAGATAAATTCCGAAATAAAAATATAATAATAGACTTTTCAACTGAAAAAAATTAACTTTTAAAGAACAGATAATGGATTCTCTTATTGAGTTCTATTAATTCAGTTCAAATTTAAGCGAAAAAATGAGAAAAAAGAGAAGTTTCTTGAAAGCAGAGGAAAAGAATTCTTCAGAAAATGGGAAAAGATTTTATAAACGGGCCCTGATCAGTTAAGGCTAGTATGAAATATTTGTTACTAATTCTTCATTGTTCGATTGACGGTTATATAAAATTACATTTATATTTTGTATTTAAATATAAGAGGGGGGTCAGCTTCAGTGTCACGTGACATTTTGAGGTGGGGTGAGTGAAAAATCACTGAAAATAGCGTCATGTAATATGAGAAAGCTCCCTAAAAAGACGAGTTTTACCTGGATCTGGCTTCTCGTCGAACTCATCCTGAAATATCACGGGGATTCCCTTATTTCTAAAAGACTGTCTTTCATCGTCTTGTTCACTGACACTCATTTTTCCACTACGCCTTCGTTTGTAGAATATGCAGGCTATAATGCCTGCTAAAACAAGCATAGCTAGTATAATAATGGCTGGAAGAACAAATGTAATCAAATAATCATCAGTGGATGTTCCCACTGATCTGGAGTCGTCGTAACTTGGTATAAAACTATCTGGCGTGTGAACGCCTGTCAATTCCCCTAAGCACGAGCCCAACGGAGTTAGGGTAATTTGTTTCACTGGAAAATCGTTACCACCCATCACTGTGTCGACAAGATCTGTCAAAGTTTTATCCTCCTTGACAACGACTTTTCGTAGTTTATCAATATCCTCATTCGGGCATCGTTTCGTTGGCAAAGTATTATTACGCCACGTTACCACGGTACTACCTCTGGTAATGCTTTCCAAAGACACTGTGCTTGTATCTCTATCACCAAACAATTCGCAAACTTTTTCAATAAAGAGGCGTTTTCTTTTGGCCGATTTTACGAAATCGTCGTATGGAACTTCTAAGGTCATGGAGAATTCCACGCTGTAACTTACAGGCATAGGATAATATACATTAACCTTTAAGCTGTCTCTGGCAGATAAACCTGAAAAAGAAAAAAAAATTATGCTTTTAGATCCCACGTTCACAGGACTGTCACAGACTAATTTACTTGAAAAAAGTGGAAAATTGACGTATTTAAGGATGCTTCAACAACCTAATTTCGAACATCCCTGACGTTACCTGACCAATTTTTCAATTTCCCTAGCCGTTATCAATTTTTTTTTTCAGGTACAAAAACAACATTATACCGAAGAGATCAATAATGTTAATGAGTGTGCGAAAGGGGATTTTGAAATCTTACGAAAGAATTTTATTTACTAAAAATTAATTTTTAACCAAACAGTTAATTTTTCACCCAAAAAGATTAATATAAATAATATGATGTTAATGTTTTTTGTCTACGTGGTCGATAATCAATATTTTGTGAATATTGATTATTAATTTTTTAAGATGTGAAAAAAACTCTCTAGCTCCACTGGGATTTGAACACCAGATCTTTCAGATTTCCGGTCTGATGCTTTAACCAATTAAGCTACAGAGAGACGAGAAAATTTTCCTCACAATTTCTACAAGTTTGAATGTCGACGTTATTCATTGTACTTGGAAGATTTCAAACATGAGAGTTTTCATTATTTGATGTTATAGTTTTTTGACCAGTGAATAATTTAAATAATATGATGTTTATGTCTTCTGTCTAGGTGGTCGATAATCAATATTTTGTGAAAATTGATTGTTAATTTTTAAAGTTGTGAAAAAAATCTGTCTAGATCGGCTGGGATTTGAACACCAGATCTTTTAGATTTCCGGTCTGATGCTTTAACCAATTAAGCTACGGAGAGACGAGAGAATATCCTCACAAAGACTACAATTCTGAATGTCGATGTCATTCATTGTACTTGCAAGATTTCAAACATGAGAGTTTTTATTATTTGATGATATAGTTTTTTGACCAGTGAATAATTTGAATGATATGATTTTAATGTCTTTCGTCTACGTGGTCGATGATCAATATTTTGTGAAAATTGATTATTAATTTTTAAAGTTGAGAAAAAAATCTCTGTAGCTCTGCTGGGATTTGAACACCAGATCTTTCAGATTTCCGGTCTGATGCTTCAACCAATTGAATTACGGAGAGTCGAGAAAATTTTCCTCACAACTTCTACATGTTTAAATGTCGACGTCATTCATTGTACTTGCAAGATTTCAAACATGAGAGTTTTTATTATTTTATGTTATAGGTTTCGATCAGTGAATAATTTAAATAATATGATGTTAATATTTTTTGTCTGCGTTTGCGGTAATGAATATTTTGTGAAAATTGATTATTAATTTTGAAAGTTGTGAAGAAATCTCTCTAGCTCCGCTGGGATTTGAACACCAGATCTTTCAGATTTCCGGTCTGATGCTTCAACCAATTAAGCTACGGAGAGACGAGAAAATTTAGCCAATTCTATTTGTCGGCCGAGGCGACGTAAGAGAATGTGATACAAGACTCAAATATTTTTTCCGAAATAAGCATTTGCTGAGATGATTCGTTAAAATACGAAAATATAAATGTTTCTTTTGAAAGTACACGTGCGCGTGTTCATACTCCCCCTTTTGAGAGAGTAACGATCAAAATTGGTTTTTAATTCTCTTGTGCAACTTAAACAGTAATAAATTCTGAAAAAACTTATTGTTCTATAAAATATTTATCGTTCTATAGGCAAAACCGCAACTTTCGTAGTTGGGTGCTTGTATGATTTATCCTTAGATTGGACAGTAATGCTTCGTACAATGTTATCTGTACCTGGATGTAGATTTTCAATTCTACCTAAATTCCACTTTATGCAATGTACATTATCTTCTTTGATTAAAACTAACAAGCCTTCTTTTAAGTCTAGAATATTCATTCTTTGTGCCAGCGCGACCAAAATTTTGGTTTTATTTTCTTAATATTTTCCCATGCATTGAGTCTATTTGTCGGAATTGTTTTATAGTCAATTTCAGGAAGGCTTCTCATTGAATCACCTATGAGAAAATGACCATGAGTCAAAGCGGCTAGATCATTACCATCGGTCGACATTTATGTCAATGGTCTTGAGTTTAGTATTGCCTCTACTTCAGTTGTGAACGTTACAAATTCTGCGTGGGTAAATCGCTTGTCGTATGCGACTCTTTTAAAATGATGTTTGAATTGTTTTACAAAGACCTGCCACAAACCTCCGACATTTGGAGCGTGAGGGGGAATAAAATGCCATTTGATTTGTTATTTTGTTGCAAAAATCAACTCCTGCGTTATTAAAAGCCCGAGACTGCCGAACTCTGACGCTGGGAAGATTTCCCATTTTGTAAGTGACTAGACGAGGATCCGCTCGAAAGCATGCGACGCATTTACGTATATTTTTCTTTACTTGAGTTCGCCCCTCAATAATCCAGTATGCTTCCCGAATAGCATATAGTGTATTTTGTGTACCTGTATGATATTTTTTGGCATGATAATATTTTATTATTAAATCGGTGACATGATTACTTCGAGGTAGAATTATAGGATGAGGTTTTGAGAATGACATCATTGCTTTGCGAATTCGCCAACCGACCCGAATAATATCGTTTATATCGATGAACGGATCTAAGCAAGCTGATCGATTCTTTTCTGGTAAAGGTTTTTTTGTTACTCAGAGCTTGAGATTCGTTATTGAAAACTGATCTTTGCAATAATCGAATGAATGCGTATTCTGCTCGTTGCAATTCACCGACTTGTAAAGTTTTAAATTCTCGATTCTTTTTCTTGAAACGTAAACAAAATGCAATTATTCGAACTAATTTTGTAAAGAAAGAATATTTTTCGAGAACGTTTAGCAAATATTTCAAATGAGGATCAATAGTTAATAAACATGCAGCTTTACGGTTTTCGGGCAATTCTCTCAAACCGGGTATTCGAGGCTTTGGCCACACACTTTTGTCGAGCGACAACCAAGAAGGCCCGAATAGCCACTGTTTGTTTTCTAAAAATTCATTTGGTAGTTGACCTCGCGATAACGCGTCTGCTGGATTTTCTTGGGTTCGAACGTGAAGCCAATGCGCTACGTTAGTCCTTTTCTGTATGTCTACAACTCGATTCGCCACAAAAGTTTTTAATAGATTAGGTTGGGTAATTATCCAGTTAAGAGCAATGCTCGAATCTGATAAAAAGTGTATCGAATTTAATTTGATGTCTATAGCATTTATTACTTGATTGAATAAATTCGTAAGCAGTTGCATCGCACACAATTCTAATTGAGGTATCGTTCGCGTTTTCAATGGTGCAACATGAGACTTTGAGCACATGAGAGAAATTTTTATGTCTCCGTTTGCATTCATCGAACGTAAATAAATACAAGTTCCGTAACCAGTTTGAAAAGCATCAGAAAATCCGTGAATCTCGACATCAATCGCGTCAGAAATAATTGCGAGTCGATCGAATTGAATGCCGTTTATCGATTGTAGTTGTGTGCAAAAATTATTCCACGTATAACTTATGTCACAAGAAATCGATTCGTCCCAATCAATCTTGGCTTGCCAAATGTCCTGCATTATTTTTTTCGTGAATAGAATTATCTCGGGAGCATCAATATTTTTAATGTTATAAACAAATGCATCTGTTTTCGCTTTCCAAAAAATTCCTAGTATTTTTAAAGAGAAATCTTTATCAAAATCAAAATTTACGTCAAGATCTTGTTGTGCAATACCGTCGAGTATTTCCGGGTCGTTCGATGCCCATTGAGATAACCTTATGCATGCAGTTTTTAATATACCGATCATTTCACGATATATTTCACGTGCCTTCGATTTGTTATTAGTGCCGGTTAACATGTTGTCGACATACATGTCTGTTGTTAATATTTTCGCTGCTAACGGAAATCGATCTTTCTCATCTTCGGCAAGCTGATTGAAGCATCGAATAGCTAGATAAGGCGCGGCATTGACTCCGAACGTGCCAGTATTTAAAGTATACTCTCTTATTTCATTGTTATAAAACCAAAGAATTTTTTGTTATTTTCTGTCTTCTTCTCGTATTAAAAACGTTCTATACATTTTTTCGATGTCTGCAATGATTACATATAACCAAGTCCTAGATTTAAATAAAAGTACAAATAAACAATCTTGAATAGTAGGACCTACTACTAAAGAAGAATTAAGCAAAAGCTTTTTATCTAGTGGCTCAACTTATGCGTTAAAACCTACTCTTGTTTTGGTAGTGTTACTTGACTCCTTTATTACCGCGTGATGAGGCAAGTAAAACCCGTTAAATTCCACAGAGAGCGTCTCTAAAAGAGACATGATTCAGTTCAATATATTCGTCACTTACTTTGGTATAATCTATTTGCAATTTTGTGTTCTTTTAAAATTTGGCTTTTAGTGACATTATTCCTCGCATGGCTATTGTCCGCGAGTTGCCTGGCTTATCGCAACCTTTTTTAAAGGGCAAGGCTACTACGAATCTCCCTTCTTCGTTTCTACGTACGTGCTTTTTAAAGCGTGCTTCGCAAAACAACTCATCGTCCGACCAATGCCTTTGGTTTTCTTGTATATCTTCCCGCGTCGAAAATCTTTCTAAATCGAACTCTATGTTTATCATCATGCATTTAGATCGCTTATCAGTTTGTGATAAATTTAAACTACCACTGATTACCCAACCGAGTCTTGCTTTTTGTAAAATCAATTCATTATTTATAATTATTTGACCGATCCTAAACATTGATAATGTAGGACTGACACCTAGTAGCATACCAAATTTTGACGGCTTATCAAAGTTAGCGTCATCTAGTTTTAAATGCGAAAGAATTTAAATTTTTTCTCTTGGAAACTTTTGTGTCAGACTAAAATCTGTAATATTCGGTACAACGAAAAATATGAGGGATTTTTTAAAGTTTGAATGAATCGATTTGATAGTTAATTTTGTAAAAGAATGAGACGTGGTATTTAGTTCGTTCATTGCTTCAATTGTTAAGGAGCACGGAAGATTTTTCAAGTTTTTAAGAAAAATTTGGGTCAGTTGAAGTGATATCTAGGAATTTTAGAAGTGTTGAAGTGATTGAAAGTATTTTAAAACCTGAAAAGATTTCCTAATATTTATAAAAATAGTTAAATTTTTAATTAAAAATTTGATTTTTTAACCAAGCGATTGAATTTTCGATGCGAAAGATAAATTTTCAAACAAGAAGATTTATTTTCTACTAAAAAACAATGAACGAAGAAAAAATGTTAAATTTTAAACAAAAAAAAACATCTAATTTGCAATGACATTTTTTTATATTCCACCATTTTTCACCGTAATGTACTAAAATAAATATGAAGATTCTTTCTCAGGATTCTACATATGTCTCATTTTTTGAAATGTTTACAAATGTTTGAAAATATTTTTGATTTTTCCTTAAAAATTATTTTTCAAAATAAAAAGATAGCATCAAAACTTTGCCAGGAATGTTGAGAAATTTTTCTCATTTTCTTGAAAACTATGTTTTAAATTAATTCGAATTTTTCCTGTATTTTTTTTTAATTCTGCAAATTTCACGACTATTCCTTCGTGGAAAAATTATAAAAATTGCCTTAAAATCTTCGAGATTCTTTGATGACAATTTTGTAATCAAAGCGCTCCCAATGCACCTAGCCAGTTTACGAACTAAAATAGCCGTCCTGTTTGACCACTCATGGAGGAGCGTATATCATCTATTTTAGTTCGTGAACTGGCTAGGTGCATTAGAGGCGCTTTGATTTTAGTTCGCAAAAGCTTAGGTGCAGGGGGGACGCTGCGAAAAATCACTCGAAATTGAATGTATGTGATCAGCAATCTCCCTCCTCATATCTGCTATTACTGTCAGCTGGCAGCAGTGCTCCCAAATTGGCTCCTCAACCGTACAGCGCATGCGTCGCACCAGCAGCCTCATTTGATGTTGATCGCGCGTTTATTTAAAATGAATAAATATGCAAATGAATTTTTCACAATATATAATGATCATAAAGTAACAAAACATTATTATGAATGATTTGAAATCAACATTGGTGAAAAAAGGTATTCCTTCCTTCGGATTTAAAATCAATAATTTATTTGTGAGAAGTAAAATCAAATCATTATTTCACCTCACACTCTAAAAGGCTATTTTTTGCTCTGAAAATTATTTTTTATTATTTCTACAATGACGATTTATTATGAAAAATTTATATACACATATAATAGTTTCAAAAAAGCGCGCTATTTATAGTCAATGAGGCTGCTGATGCAACGCATGCGCAGTGCAGTACGGGAGCCGAATTGGGAGCACTGGCCCATGATCCCATGATCTCTCTGGCCGGCAGGTCTGGGCAGGTCGCCGTTTAACATTCTGATTTTTTTATTTTCCTGATTCGCGTGTCGCTGTTGTTTAGAGAATTTAAAGAAGTTTTTTTTTCAGTTTGGTATAATAATAAGCGATCCTTGAAGGAAACGGTACAATAGACGACGAATGTCGATAAGAGTAATCGAGGGTAGATATCTCTGTTGAAGATATCTCCTGTCTGTTCGTTAACCTTTTCTGATGAGCTCTACCATCGTGCTTCTTCTGGTAGTAAGATGGCTGTGCAATTGGACAGCGGGGGAAAGGACGATTTAAAAACACAGTTTGTCACGCGAGAAGGGACGTACCAGCTAATGACTCTGTCCGAATACTCGAGGCCAAACAGAGTTGGTTACACAAATAATCAGGGAAGTGCCTCTGTGAGGGTTTCGTTCGTAACTTTACCGGATTCCGCGGATCCGACTGGTACACAAGGGCTCGGTGATCGAATGTGCTTCAACTTTGGCAAGGAGCTTTACGTCTACGTTTACCGGGGAGTCAAGAAGGTCAGTCTAATTAATCCCCTGCAGCGAAAAAGAAGTCTGCAAATTTTCCCTGTATCCTATATTGTCATCTTCCTCATCTAAACGGAATCTAACCTCAAAATTGTGAAGTGAATTTTTCTGAGACAGTTGGATTCGTTTTGAACAACTTGTTCACGTAAGGAGAGCATCAGTTTAGCTGAGCCTCTTTCATTATTATTGTTACAATACTTGCGGTTGCGATTTCGATGAAATAAATTTTTCTCGCAAGTTGTGACGTGTCCCATTGAGCACTTGAGAACTTTTTTTAAGTTCCTTATCACGTTATGTAGTAGTAGTAGTTTGATTAATTTATTGTTGATAACGTTTTGAAATATTAAGTATACATAGGTCTCGCCGATAGTATGTCGGATCAGTGGTATTTTGTGCCTGGGTGCCAAAACCCAAGCCCAAAGACCCCCTTGAAATTATTTATATGTTTCTCAAAAGGCTCACGAAGAAAAAAGTGGTTGGAAATAGTGTGACGTTTCACTGAGGACACCTCTCTAAATTCGTTTATGTTTTGCTGTGAAGATCACTTTAACGTCAGTAATTTCTTATTTATTTGTAAAAAATAGTTTTAATTCTTATTTTCCTTATGCAAGTAAGCGGTTGATCTTAATCCTCACCATGGTTTTTTCTCATTTTTGTGTAAACAGTTTTCTAACCTCAAGCCATGCAATATTTTTTGTACAACTTTTGTTTCAACAATAATTAATTTTTTTGAACAATTGTTCCTTCGCAACATTATAATTTTAAATAATAAAAGGAAAAAGGAGGGATAATAAGGTTTTTTAACCCTCTGGAAGGAACATCTCCAATTTATCCGTCTAAACCGGTCTCATAGACAGGTAATTAGTGCAAAGGGTTAAATATTTTTTTTTGTACGAATGGAAAAATATATGTTTTTTTTTTACGTTTTCGCGTCAACTCCGAGTGTTTCGGCAGTATTGAAGTACTCACTTTCATTAAAAAGTCACTTATCATTAACACAGTTACTTCAGGCAAGTTGCCTGATGACGCTCCAACATATTGTGCCATGTTTAAACATTGAAATTTGTTCTAAAATCGCCTCGGATAATTATAGGCTTAATTACCACTGCCTATGTACACCCGTATGGGACTTTGAAAACTTCTGATGTCACGCGTCACTCGCCAATCAAAACTTGTAGAAATCATGTGGTTTTTAAGCATTTTTAAGCGTCTTTTTATAAATTGTTATAATTATTCAACATTCCAAAATAACTTTTTGATCAAAAATTTGAAATTAACAATATTGACACTTCATAAAAATAATTTTTTCAACGAAAAGAATTTTTTCAGAAATGACTCTATTTAGGAAACACATTTTATCAGAAGTTCTATTCATAATTCTAAAAAAAAGGAAAATATATTATCAAAAATGGCTAGGTTAGCGTATGTGAAGCTGACGTTGTCGAATTCAGTTGTGACGTGTCATAATTAAGGGCTCATTTAAGGCTAATTTCATGCTCTATTTTTTGTGTACAAAAAACAGGGTTTAAGCTGACGTAAACACGCGTAAAAGTAACATTGCATCGAGTTATGACATATATCGTAATTGGGGTCTCATTTAAGGGCATGTGATACTTCGTCGTGTGGTAAATCAGGTTCAGTTCCCCCGGGTTTTTGTCCACAAAAATTAATCACGGTTGTGAGACGTGGCCATGAATGGGATTTACCGCGGTCCTACTGGGAGCCGATGTAATTTTTTAGATGACAGCTGCTCCCAGTGGGATCCTGCGGTGGTTGTTAACCTTTAGTTTTTAATTATATATATATATGATCATCTTTTTGGTTAAAAATTCAACTGTTTTGAAGAAAAGTATTTTAGCTTGAAAATTCAACAATGTGTTAGAAAATTACATTAATTGATAAAAAATTTCCATTTTTGTTCAAAACTCAACTATTTTGGTTAAAATTTTAATTATTTTGTTGAAAATACGATTAATTTTTGGTCAGAAATTAACTTTTTAAACTGAAAATTTATCTATTTCACTTTTGGTTGAAAATTTATCTTTTTTAGGTAACAATTTCACTATTTGGTTAAAAATTGATCTTTTTATTTGAAAATTTAACTGTTCGTCTAAAAATTCATTATAATATATTGATAAATAAATTTAATTAATTTATTAGGTAAATATTAATATTTGTTTTATTCATTAATTTAATATTTAAATTTATGTGAACTATAAATTAAAAGTTTCATTGATATATCCATAATATTATTATATTTATATTGATATTGTTGAGATATTTTATTAATCAATGTATATTAGCGTGGTTCACAGAAATTGTTTTTTTTTTTTTTTTTTTTTTTTCGGCGGCCGTATTGCGGCAGTTTGCTTCTCTGGGTATGATAATACACTCCTAATTTTTTCAGATGTAAAAAAAAATTTTTAGAGGTTTTGAGCATCAAATCTTCTGAATAAAAATGGTAGCTAATACAAAGGGACAAAACTTTCACTTCCTGTCTGATTAAAAAAAAATTACTTGGCGCCGGTAAAAGGCATAAAAAGTACGATTTCTCAGAAAGAGATAAATATGAGGGCATAATTGTACCCCTAGACATTTTTTGTAAGGATTGCCAAAATTCTGAGATCTTTTCCCCACACAAAAAGGAAAAAATATATAGTAGATATGGGACGAAAAATTAAAATCCGAGGCACCAGAAAAATAAAAAAGAATTACTTAACAAGACTTTTAATGAGTTCTACATCGATGAAATTTTATAAAATAGTAAAATACATCAATAGGAGGAAGAGAGAATAACAAATGACTCATTTTATATGAAATCATATTTTTAATATATTCTTATATCCACAACAATTACACAGTACATCATTTATCTATATATTTTTATATTCGCAACGAACATACAGATTAACTGTGCAATGTTAGTCACTCCTGGTTTAAACGAAGCGTGCACTTGCCAAATATTTTATTTATGCTGGCAGAGTAAAAGTCATTTATTCATCTTAAAATTTCCAATATTATATACAGTCGACGATAATGAAAGAACTTGGCGTAAAGTGATTTACGGATTTGTGATGTTGCGAAGCACAAATGCATTAGCGATTTTATTTTCATTGTATAAGAAAATGAAACATTAATCCTCACACAAAAAATGCTTATATTGTTCAACTGTATATTTGTTGCGAATATAAAAAGATATAGATGAATGATGTGCTGTATGTTTGTTGTGAATATAAGAAAATGTTTAAAATATTATTTCATATAAAATGAGTAATCTGTTATTCTCTCTTCCTCCTATTGATGTACTTTACTATTTTATAAAATTTCATGGATGGAGAACCCATTAAAAGCCTTGTTAAATTTTTTTTTTCTGGTGCCACGTTTATAAGTTTTTCATCTCATATGTATTATATATCTTTTCCCTATTGTGTGGAGAAGATCTCAGAATTTTGACAAACCTTAAAAAAAATGTTTAGGGGTAAAATTATGCCCTTATATTTATCTCTTCATAAGAAATCGTACTTTTTATGTCTTTTACTTTCTCTAAGTAATTTTTTTTCAATCGGACACAAAGTGAAAGTTTTGTCCTTTGTATTAGCTACAATTTTTATACATAATATATCTCTCTAAAACAAATACGTGTAGTGTATTATCTAGGCCAGAGAAACAAACTGTCGCGATACGGCCGGCGAAAAATAAAAATAAGTTTTCTTTCTTTGTTTTTCAATGAAAATTCTAATAGAAACTCATTTAAAAATTTGTGTGTGTATTTTTGTACTTGAGAAATTTTACTCTATTGTTATTCTATAAGTCTACAATTTGACGTCACAAGAGAAAAAAAAAACTAATTTATTCATTTGAAATAAGCCCGCGCTCAACGACACATCCGCAGCATGAAGAAGCAATGCGTTGGCGAATATACCGACCACGCTCCCAGTCAGCAGCGTAGGAGGGGAATTCGTCGCCGACAAGCGCAGTAGAGAGGGAAGAGATCGCAGGTAACTGTCGGCGAATTGACGACTGTCCCTTTGGGTGTCCATATTTTCGTTTTTAGGAATGCGCCGATAAGGGGTTTTCTCGGACGTGGTTGCTTCTTCCATGATGTTCGTTTTGCGGTTCGATAAAGCCTAATAATACCTCGAACCGTTTACGCATTTTTTTGTTTAAAATGAATTTGGTGAAAGTTAGACAGTCTTTTGGGTCTCCTGTAAAATTTGGGTTTTGGCATTTACGCCTGTATGCAGTGCGGCCCTTCATCAGACTTAAATGTCAATATTTTGAAATTTAAATCATTCAGCTCAAAAATTTCAAACTCACAGCTTTCAAAATTAAAAATTTTAAATGTACATTGCTTAAAGGGTAAAACTACAATTTAAAATCGTAATCGTATGCATTCTAATGATTCCCAAAATAAACTCGTACAAACTCGCATAATTCCGCTGGCTGCCTACACAGTTTTACACTCGGAAATTACTGTTGATAATTGTCTAAAGGACATAATTCTGAATGCATTTTGATTTTTTTTTTTAATTTTCAGTATGAACTAGGGTTGTTATCAAAGTTATATATCTCTTTTTCAATTAATTGATCTTTAGTTCGGAAAATTCAGATTTCATATGCATCAATAGAATATTGTTTACATTTTGGTTAGTATTATTAATTAATGACAACAGTGCGAATTGATCAATATTGTTTAACAAAATGTTAAAAGTGGTTTTGTGACAATTATTGGCGGAAATCTCACAAAAATATCTTTATCTTAAGACAGTATCTTAAAAGTAATCCAGACTTTTCACAAACTCAAATTTGAGAATTTTAAATTAGATTAAAATTAAATTCAAAATCCCATTTAACGTCCAACACTCAAGTCAATGTATAGAATTCCTGAAAATAAAACAAGAATCCAATGATCAAATTTGGACAACAACCAAAAAATGCTCCTATTGCAATTCCTAAAAACAAAACAAAAATTTGTTTCTTTGGACAAAAATAAAAAAGAGGAAAGAAAAATGCAACCAAATCCTTAGACACCTAGCTCTTAGGTATCGAGGATAGAGCGTCGTTTTTCGTTGCTGTTTCCACCTGTTCTAATTTTTCTTACCTTAATAAGGGTGTTGCAAGAGCACTGAAATGTTGGTAAATATTATAAATGCTTTTATATTGTGATTTGATAATAATAAAAATAAAAAAGACGAAAGAAATAAAAAAGCGGGATCTCTGAGTTCACTTTTGTAACCTGATTTGCTCCCCGGAGCGATACAACATCTGCATAATTAATGCGATAAACACACATAAAACACTAGTAGAAAACTTCACTCGGTCATTTTTACAATAATTGGATAAAAAAACACGTTTTATTATTACATTTTTAAGAGTTTGTAACGACTCTGCATGATGAAAGCCATATAACCGTCAAAATAACAAGAGCAAAGTTGCTACTAGCGCCGCCGCATGGCCGTTTTCAACACATGGACCATTTTCAACTCTCGGAGACAGGAGGCTGGTAACACCATACTATACAAGAGCTATTTTCTACCATTTTCTTTCTAAAACACCACCAATTTTACTTTAAAACAATTACAAGACTCAAATCCTATCTTTCACCTTTAATATTTATTGCAATTACAATAATATAATTAAAATTTTTATAATATGAGAAACTTAACCTGCAAACCTGTTTACAACTACAGCTTTTTTCGCCACTATTAGGTTGCTTCCGACTACTTAACCACCATCTCAATTGAGAAAAACTATGTTTTTCTATTTCACACTTGCCCAACTTTGTACTCGGAACAACATTTTCATTTAATGTCACTCCGCCAAAAGGTACAATTGTATACATTTTTATAAAATATGAGCGCAACTTTCATACTACGCCGGATGCACATGGCAGCCGCACATGCGCAAATAAACTTCCGATAGTTAGGTGAAATGTTCTATTGTTACTTCATTTTATATAGCTTTATAATAATTGAAATTATAAATTTTTCAAAATAGTTTAGTTATGTAAAATATTTATTTGTGTACATTATTTTATTATTTTGCATTGAAGAATGAATTAAATGTTTTTAATTTAATAATGCCTGATTATATATTTTATTATTGGAGAAATCTATTAGTTAAAATCCTGCGCCTACTCATTGTCTGTTAATGTAATGTGAAGTTTGAATACGTAAAGTAGAACAAGTAGAATGAATATTTCATATGCTTTGCAAGACCACTTTTAAATAACACATTTACAACAAAATGAAAAGTTTGAAAGACAAATTCGAGAAATTCTGAGAAAGAAAACGGCCCTTGTAAGAATTTTGAAAATGGTTAAATTCGTTAAATTAAAGAATTTGTTTTTTAATATTAATCGATGTTATGCATCTTAATAAATAATAAATTATAAAAAGTGTAAAAGTTATAATAATGACATACTTCAGACCAGAAAAAAGACCTCGATGATATTAAGAAGATCCTTGGTGCAATTGCAGAATAGGGGCGTCACCTCTGTTTTGGATGGAAATTTTTTTTCGGCAAGAAACTATTCGAATCTTTAATTGAACGATAAATAAAACGATTTCACGAGGCAAAAGTTAAAAATTATTGTTACTTTTGTTACTACGATGTCTCAAACATGGGTCTCTAACGATATGGGAATGATCATATTTCACTCACCGTTTAGGTGCTTTTAAACACCCGTACGGCCAGAAATACTGTAAATAATTAAAATTGAATAGTTTTTCAATAAATCAAAATGTATTTAGACATTTTTTTATGCTTTATCCTCGATTAGCGAGTCATGAATTACGAGTAACGATTCATCGGAGCAGGAGGCACCCCTGAGACTAGCCACAGAAATAATATTGGTCAAATCCCTACCCCTTTCCAACGCCTCGTGGGGGCGGAAAGCGCCCCTTTGAATGGTTACAAAAATAATGTTGGTCGAACCCCTACTCCTTTCCAACGTCTCATGGGGGCGGGAAGGCACCCTTTGACTAGTGACATAGTTACCAACCAAAAAATTCTACACTAACGACCAGCCGAGTACCCGGATACCCAGGTACGATTTTGGAGGTGCAACTTTGCTTTACCTGAAAACTCATACATAAATTGAACTGATATTGGTTTATTGATGCTTTGAGAAGATATTTCAAAAGAAATATGGTTATATTTTAATATATGGTGACCCTTATAAGTCCTTAGTCGGGTACAAAACGCAGGCACCTACACTGTGTCCCTTTTTTCTCTAGACCAGATGCATACCATCACTGGTAGGAAAATGATGGTTGGATTGTGCTATATTTGCAATAAACAAGCAATCAGAAAACGTAGAAAGACGAGGAAGAGTTGTGTTTCATGTGAGAAGCCTGTTTGCGATGAATACACTGCAAAAATTACGAAATGTTTGGAATGCATGGAGTGAATTTTGAATTTTGAATGACGAATGAATAATTAAAGAAATGTTTGTTTTTATTTTAACTTTCTTTTGTGTAAATTAGTTTAATTTTTTGGCATTTTATGTGATGATATCAATTTCATGATTTTGTTTATAAACACTTTGGCACAAAAGCAATAAATAAGTATTATCATTTTCATAGAATTTCTTCAATAAACAATCAAAAATTAATGATATTTATTGTAATTTATTTATAAGTACTTATTCTTTCCTATTTTATACTTATTTTTAGTTTGTATAGCTCGAATCCTAATATTTTTGTATGTGGATACCCGGGTAGCCGGGTGGTACCAGCGTGTACTTTTTTTCAATTCAAAAATTTGTTTGGAAAAAAAAAAACTTTCAATGCATTTTTCTATGTAAAATTAGCCAATTCATGGGGATCCGGAAGGATTTTAGCCTATGTCTTCAGGGAACAAAGTTATGTAACAAAATACAAGCCGATGGGTACCCGGGTACCCGGCTGGTAACACAAGGGTTAAATGTAGATGTTCAAAGGGTAAGATTGTACCGCCTATCATGTAGATATTCCTGCCGAACATCTAATATATTTTAGAGATGTTAGGCGTAAACATATTTTTATGTTAAACTGAAACACATTCAGATGTTTAAATCGTCAGAGCGCATGCGCATCGCGCATTGGAATTTAACGACTATATTTGAGTTCCGTGACGAAGCGATGGCTGAAGGTAGCCCGTAGAGCTTTTCTCCAATCGTAGTGCTTCTTTGAAAATTAATGAGAGTGCGTTTTGTCCTGCCAGTGAAAGGGCAGTGAGTGAAGGGTCACACACCCTAATTGTTGTAATAGGTTGTCAAGGCAGGCTCTTTTAGTTAGACTTACAGTTTTGACCCAAACAGCAGATGCCCTAATGTTTCCTAAACAACATGAAACGAACACAGAAAAGCACGTAGGCACTGACATTGACACCAACACTAGAAAAGACAAAAACACTAAACTCAGGGGGCTTCAAAAACACCAACCCGGTGCGAAACGCAACAATTCGTTGAAATCTGAACTGAAACTGACAGACATCCCCATGACTCAACCCTTGAACACAGTAAGAACGTTGCCTGAAATCAATTCTAACCTCACTTATTCTTCTAGGAAAAAAGGACCGAACACCACTTACCGTTTCCCTGAGTCCCACCTGGTACAATGTAAAGTGATCATTCAAAGGGGTCCAGAATCTCATAAAGCAAAGGAACCCCTAAACAAGGTGTATCTTTGCCGATACGTGCTTTCTAACGGATCCCCACATAAAAAAGCAGTTGTTGACATCAAGCGTAATGGCTTTGGAAAGCTGGTGAGACGTGGCCATGAATGGGATTTACCGCGGTCCTACTGGGAGCAGATGTCATTTTTTAGATGACAGTTGCTCCCAGTGGGACCCTGTGGTGGTTGTTAACCTTTCGTTTTTAATTATATATATGTTTAATGCGTGAACAATTTTATTACACTATTTTTACACTATTTTTTCAAATTTGTGACACTGTTTACACTAGTTTTGATCTCTGAAGTAAGTCCGAGGCCTGAAAATAGTATATCCTGACAAAATTACAAAATAAGGAATACTATGCACGAACTATAAAAGGTGCGTGCTGTTTGAAAGGCCAAGCACGAAGCAACCATAAAAACCTTCTACCCTTCCAGAAAATCCTCGATATTGTCGCTTTAGTTGTTGAGAAAAGGTATTTCGAAATGGTGTTTTGTTTCAGTTTGCATTTGACGATGATGTGTCTGCAGTACAGTTCCAAAGTCGTTGCCTGTTTCTCCATACACTTGGCTTCCAAATGGTCCAACTATCAGGTGAGTTCAGTTCACGCTTTTAATATTCGGATTTTAAAACTATTTGATCTCGAAGTCTTTTAATATTTTCGAAAACTTATGGAATATACTGATCTTTTTTTCTTCAGATTCAGATAAGTAGGGATTGCAGACCATCGTACACGTACGTTGATAGAATTGTGACGGAAAAGTTTCTTAAGGACTTAACCGAGGAGTTTCTTGGCATATTTGATAAATGTTCGTCAAAGCTTAAGAAAGCCGCGAAAAGAGGTCAGATCAATCTTGAGTCACATCAAAAGAAGAAAAATGCTGTGCCCCACCATGGTCATCATAGTCAGCATAGTCATCATAAAAAACATGATCATTCTAGTGAAAATCAAGGGCCAGATATTGGAGTTACACAGTCGATGCCGCGACTGGAAAGTGACCAAAGGTTATTTGAACAAAAAATCCCTTTTCCAACGCCTCCCTGCTCGCAAAAGTCGATCTTGAGTCCAGAGGAAAGCTATCTCAGAAATGTGAGTATAGTTTCTATTAGTACTTTGATCAGACCTCAAACACGCATACTCCAGGAATTAGGGCAATATTTCCCGAAAATATTTTTTAACTCTGAATTGTTCTTCTTTCAGTCACCCAAGGAATCTCAGCAATGGAACAAGTGTCAGTCGCAGATTTCACCCTTATCTCAAGTACCTATTCCAGTTTCTGCTGTCTCATCAATCAATCCAGTGGTTCTTGCTTCTGCTCCATCTGATAGACAGCCAAATTTGCTCAAGCGGCGAGCCTCTGATGACGTGAATTGTTCTCAAAAGCGTCACTGTAGTTCCTCCAGTTTTGAAGAGTCTGCGATTATCACAGAAGAAATATCTTCCACTCTGAAGACTACTGTCATCTCTCCAGAACTCCATAAGCCCCGCGTTAACCTTATGGATGCAAATTTCTCCTCCATATTTCACACGAAGTTTGACGAAAAGATCAAACCTTCCGCCCAAGTTTTCTCAGGACGTACAATGACTTACCAGGCCTCTATGAATCTTCCACTTGACATTTTCGATAACGAAACAGAAAGACAAAACAATCTCATTGATCCCATAATGAATTTACCGATAAGCCACTTCTCTCTTATGACCGAGACAAAGTTTCCCCTGATTGCAAATTCCTTCAGCTCTGAACCAACATTAACTCACCAAGCTTCTTCGAATTTCTTAGTAAATAGTTTAGTTGCTAGTCATGAAAATCAAGGTTTTTCTATACCTCAAGCATTCCCTGAAGTAAAACAGGAACCCGAAAGCACGCAAGTCTCAAATTGTCAACTGCGAATAAAAAGTGTAAATGAAATCCGGAGTGTTAAAAGTGAGTCCCCCATGGTTGAAGTTGAATCATTACCGAGTACGGTTGATTTTTCTGATGCCCTTTCAGTTCCTCTTGAGGAAAATAACGTCAAACACAAGGCGTGTAAGAAAAGCAAGAAATCAAAGAAAGACAAGAAAGAGAAAAAGCACAAGAAAAAGGACAAAAAAAGGAAGAAAGAGAAAAGAAGAAACGAGACCAAAGATAATGAGAATATCCACAATGCGATGCAGGCCCCCTTAATGCCGATCAAGATCAGCATTCCAAAGGAGAAGCTTAATTTGAGCATAGATTTTCCATTTGCCTCGGGAAGCAAGAACAAATCGCCCCAGAACAGAAGTTTGAAGATCAGAATTTGTAAAAACAGGGTCAGTACCAGGGAAACGGATTATTCTTTACCCGTTCGAACAGTCCAGACTTCTCTCAAATTGAAGATTCTAGCGGATCCAAGGGCAAGCTTACCGATGTAAGGAAGGGAACAAATGAGGGGTCTAGGTATAAAAGGGAGTAACCAACAAAAATTTAATTTTATATGGCGGCGGAAAAACGTTCGCATTTGCAAAATACTGCAGTATTCGTTAAAATCAGAAATTCATTTTTCCGGAAACCCGTGATACGCTGTCCCTGAAAATTTGAGCCAAAAATAATGAAGTGTTTTAAAGGTAGTTAGGGGGTATCTGTAAGGCATTTGAGGTACGAAAGGGGGTATCTGTCAGTTGCAAGCTAGCAGTGATCGTTGGGTGGCTTTTTGAAAATATAGTTTTTGCGCCATTTTCCCATTTCGTGGCATACCTACGCCAATTTTGTTCGTGCAGATTTCTAGTTTTCACTATCCGATTTGGGAACCCCTACAAATTATGATGTTCTTTGGTAGAATTTCGAAACTTGATAATTTAATTGAGAAAAATTGATGAAGACCGCAAACAAAAAGCGCGCGCAAACACGTTTTCGCTTTTGAATCAAATGTTTTTCACCGTACGGTAAATACCTCCTATAGAAAACCTCCGCTAAACACTCTACTTTTTACCGACAACAGCCAAATAGCTGTTTTTTTAGTATTGCTTTCAGTATCCTCAGATGTTATCAGCCGAACGCCGAGCTTGAATTTGTTAATTAATTGTTTAAAAATAATAAACAAATTTAATGTTTCTGGAACGGCTACGTATTGAGAACATCCGTTTTTATTAGAAAATGCAAAAAAACACGCATTTTGAAAAAAATGTTGGTTACCCCCTTTTGTACCTAAACCCCTCAAATATCTGTGCCTTCCTTCCAGTTTTAAATATAATTAAAAAACACCAGGAATCTACATAAAGTGTATAAAAGTCACTGTACCATATTAAAAGGACCAATTTTGACGACTGGTAAAGTGGATCTTTAAATGCAGGCGTACGTAAAGTCATTTGTAAATTGACTGAGATTAATGAGCTTTTAATGTAAAGCAAATCAAATTAAATGCTCTTATATTTAGAGTCATTATTATATTAAAGGCAGGACCTTTAGGAAAGGAAGATGTAATTTCCGTTTCATACAAAAAAAAACAGGGTAAGGATTGCACAACAGCCTAACTAAGAAAACAATCTTTGTTTAGAACACAGGCCTTTCTTCGTTTTGAATTAAATGGAATTAAAGTACATGGTTGGCTCCTACAAGCAATACAAACAATATATGCAGGCAGTAAAGCGAGTGTAAGGGTAAATGAGAAACAAAATCGGAGGACAGGCGATAGCGAAATGGCGCCAGGTGAAATACATGGCGTGCGGTCTCCTTGTAGTACTTCGTGGTACCATTTATTAAATTTAATTCGCAATCTCGATTTCCAAAGAGCCTATAACTTTGTGTAAAATTATTCATTTCTTTTTCAGATTAATTGAAGATTTCCAGCACCGGCAATAAAATACTCCAAAGAAAAATACAAAACTATTCAGCAATTATCCCATTTCCACCAGGACTTGCCAATGTTCCAATACAAAGTTGTATGAAAGTTCAATGATTCCTGTTAATTTTGCAATAATTTAAAGAGATTGAATAATGAAACGACTGCGATAAAGTTTTAGTTGGATTAGCTTTACTAATTACACCAAATACAACAATTTAAGCCAAGGAAATCATAGACCAAACTAATTTTGATGTAAGTTTTCTATTAATAATATTTACTATCTAATCAATCAGAATCCGATGCAACGTCAACCAATAACATTTTGCAAAGTTACCTCATAAACAAGAAATTATTAGAGTCAATTTTTAATTTAATTTGACATACCAATTAATAGCAACTTTTCTTAAATATGTTGTGAAATGATTGCGAAGTGAATCATTCTATATATTCCACTCGCAAAATATTAATTTTAAACAATAATAAAAGAGCTCTTTTTTATATCAAATCGTATTCGTTAAACCCATTATATCCATTCGAATTATTACAATAGAGCCCAAGGTAAGACTTTATTAATTATTAGTGATTTAATTTATAGTGAGAAGGTGAAAATCTAGACACATATTAGGCGATGAGATCCTAATATCGCCTCCACAATTTGAGCAATTTAAGTATATTAATTAATAATTTCCCAAGTTAGTCAGTCACGTATCTTAAAATTTGAACAAATTCTCGAAAATTGTATATAGGAAATAGTTAAATCTCATCAAACTTTCCGTAACTTATAAGAGTTCAATAACTAAAATTATTTCACACCATTTTAGGCATTCACCAGGTGATATTTATTTACTATAAAATAAAATTATTGATACTTAAATTATTTATCTGACTTTAATAAAATAATTATACATTTATCTAACAAAATAAGACAAATCATATCAAAAGTCACCACAATTTTTAACATAATAACTTAAAAATATAAATCTCCATTCTAATTATAATAAAAGGGTATTTACGTTAAATATTTACATTCAAGTATTTACTTATGTTGAATAAATTACTTTCAGGAAATCACTGAATTCAAATCTTCACCCTGTCAAATTATAAATGTTAATTATAATAAGATATCTATATTTTACATTTTGATTTTTCAAAACGCAAATGTTTCGTTCCAAATTACTCAAAAACTCCTGCAAAATTAATCCCATACATAGAACAAATAAATTAATACATATATTTTATCCTATATTAATTCTTGTTATAATTACTATCTCAATTTTTCCATACATGGCTTGATGGTCGCGAAAGGCTCATTTTATCTTTCTTTTGGTGCGTGGGCCTCACGCCGTTTTACAACCCCGGCTTATGCCGTACGAACCCACAAGAAAACCCACAAAAACCTGGGGGCATGTTGCAGCCTTTCCTATAACAATATTTATTTATCCATTCACTCATGCATATTATACCATTTTAATAATTTAATTTTGCAAAAATTTCCAACAATTTTATAAATTTAAATGGTTTCAAGCAAGATCCAACCCAAGGTGAACAACCCTATCATCGTTCTTGTGCAATCGCTTCACTATTTCATATTATTTACCTTCCCTTTTCAGAATAAAGAAAATTAAAATTTTCTCTTATTCCAAAACCTCTAAGCTGACCCCAAAATTATTTACCTACAGGGTGTGCCGCTAATTTTAATTTATTCAATTGGACAATTTTTGACTTACTGGGTCCTATTCTAATTTGAGCATTCCGGGATCCCAACAAACTTTCTATCACAAATGGACCATCAAATAATGGATCAAATTTTTTTATCATGTCTATTTTCTTTTTTTAAATAAACAGGAGCTCCCACCTTAAAATGTTTAGGATTTGCTTTCAAATCATAATGTCTTTTTGACCTTTCCTTGGCACTTTGAAGTCTCTCATTAGCCCTAGATTGGATATTATCTAGTTTAAGAAAAAAATTCGCGCAGATGATCAACATACGCTCTTTCAGTAGGTTTTTCATTAAAACTTGTGGGGAACACAGCTTTTCTACCGAATACCAAGGTGTATGGAGCGAAACCGGTACTTTCACGAACTGCGGTATTATAGGATAAAACGGCAAATCGAAGCCACTCGTCCCAATTATAAGGACGTTCGAAATGGCGCAGATATTTGATCAGAGTGTGATGACTACGCTCTAGAGATCCCAAACTCTGCGGATGGTAAGCTATTCCCGTAATTCATCCATCTCACTCCTAATCTCATCCTTATGAATATGAGGATAAAGGTGTTGTTTTACATGAACCGGTTTATCGACAGTTAAAATTGTATGTTTTAAAACATTGGTAGCACCTAATTTATCCCCAGGTAATTTAAATGGATAAGAAAATTCAAAAAATATTGACAATATCTCCATATTATGTTGACAATATATATTGACATATTATATTGATAATATCTCAATATTTCTGATAGTGGATCACAAAATTGGTAAATGCAAGGCTAAGTATGTAAATTCGTCAGAGAAGGCCGGTAAAGCAGAGAAATATGGTTTCCGCATTACTGTCAATGAAGAATCAGCACTAAAAACGGAAAATCCCTACCCTGAAGGAAAATGGTGTCTCGATAGTCGTTGTACATTGCACATGTGCAGTGATAGGAACAAATTCGTAAGTAGTCAACAGTGTTACAATGTACAATTGAACTTAGCAAGTAGTGCGACCACCACAGCCGAATCTAAAGGAACTGTAAATATTTTGATTAATGACTGAAATAAAGAAAAAGTGTTAAATTTAGAGACTACACTTTTCGTTCCAGATTTAAGGGCGGATTTAATCTCTGTGGATAAGATCGCCGATAGAGGTTATGAAGTAACCTTTAAGAAAAATTCAGCTGTTATTCGAGACGAGAATGGGTGTGAAAAGTTGTTTGCTGAGAGAGTTGACGGGCTATACTATATTCGGGAAATTCTAGCAAATGCAAAGATATTATCCGAAGAACATAGCTTATCGAAATTAGAGTTATGGCACAAACAACTCTCTCATCTAAATTTTAAAGATCTGAAGAAGCTTTTGACAGATCTTGAAATAAATCTCGATAAAGGGGAAGAGGTTTGTGTTTGTGAAACATGAATCAAGGGAAATTTTACACGAAGTCCTTTTCCAAAGATTTCGTCTAGTAAGACAACATTATCAGAAATCGTGCACTCAGGCTTATGTGGTTCGATGCGCACGTAATCTAAAGGTGGCGTGAAGTATATTATGACTTTTGTTGATGATTTTTCTAAGATGTGCACTGTGAAGTTTTTAAAATCGAAGGTCGAAGCATTAGAAGCTTTTAAAAGCTACCGGAGTTTAGTAGAAAAGCAAACCGGACAACAATTGGGACGTTTGCAAAATCAAATTGACAAACTGCCTGACGATTATCAAGCAGCAAATACTACAGTCAAAGATGCAACAAATACAAATGAGACAGAGGTTTTTGAGCCGCGTCGTTCAAACATATACTTAGAGCTCTCTATGTTGTATACACTCAAGTAAATTGCTTGAATAGACATGCACCTCTCTTAAACCCAACACATTTTGGCTTTTTTGACGAGGACGATCTTCTATTACCACAAAGAGTCATGATATTGATTCCACCGTCCAATGAATTGGTGCTGGCATGTCAGCATAAAGTTTGGAGAAGAGAATCATGTATTTATGTTGCTAATAAGATTCCATGTTGTATATATTGTAATTGCATGAAAGAGAATACATGTAAAAATGAGTATAAGGTTCGAGAACCAATATGTGAGAGTGAAAATTGAACTGATAAAAAAAAAGTAATAATTTATTGTGAATAAATAAAAAGAATTTATTTATGTTGAAATTATATTCAAAAATTATTAAGCTTATAATAATAAATCACAAATAAATAAAGCGAGGATGTCGAGATAAAATTAAAACGTTACCTACCATTCGAAGTGCGCAGAAGCACGCGTCGCGGGCGGGGTCTGTAAAACGGCGCCGCGCGGTCGGAAAAGCCCAAACGTTCGACTCGTTTCAGCCATGAACGATTTGTTTAAACGGTATGGAGTTTTTTCAAATTTGTAATATAGATGTAAAGGAAGCATTTGGCGCTCTCAAATTGTAAAAAAGTTTTATGGCCTGTTCTTGACATAGCGTCAAAAACTCGAAAAATCGCATTTTTTAGAATTTTGACAATTTTTTTCTCAGAAACAATGGGTCGGAGAGAAAAACTACTTGGAATCTGTTTTGTTCAAAATTCGCTAAAGAATCTAGAAATATATATTTTTTTCTTCAAAAAACTCAATTTTACTATTAATTGATAAAAAACTGTTAATAACAATCGAACCAACAGTCGTACGACAACGTACCAAAAAAAATTGGATTCAGCGGGTCAAAATACATTAGAAAAACCTTAGTTGGTCCATCCGAATTGAAAAGGCCACGAAATCATACCTGGCTCCTTGACTAACTCTTGGGAATTTCCCGTCTGGCCTATCGCTGGCACGAGGTAACGGGTTCTGCAGAGTCTCTTCCTCCCACTGCCGCACAAGGGTACCAACGTGGCCCGGCAGCTGCATTAGTTTCCTTCGTTTCACTCGAATTGAACCAGCGGTCAATCTTTGGCCCGAGGATTGGAGGGCCCCTTTTATTTTTCACCCGGATTGGGCCAAAAAAAGGACCTTTCCTGTTTAGGTTTATATAACTGGATGCTCACTCTACTTTAACTATATACAGATACTAGACACAAAAATGCATTGATATTTTTTTTCTTCGAATTTCCATTCATATCGTTTCTGATACATAAAATACTACTTTCTACTGATGATTATATGTTTCCATAAATTGTTAAAGCAATTTATTATTATTTTTGGCAATTTTTCTCCTCGAATAGATTTATAAAGTCGCGGTATTTTGCGAACTTTTCTACTTATTTTCAACTTTTCCGTTAGATCAAGGCAATAACTAATTGAGTTTAACAGAAAT
Organism: Andricus grossulariae; assembly: GCA_011634705.1. NCBI lineage: Eukaryota > Metazoa > Arthropoda > Insecta > Hymenoptera > Cynipidae > Andricus > Andricus grossulariae. Next base: position 13,870,373 of record JAABKJ010075445.1, on the reverse strand, counting down.
AATTGTTTAAACAATTAGTAGCATTTATAATAATATTCACTTAGAATAATCCTAGAAAGTTTTAGTTTTTTATACAATTTTCAACTTTTTGTCCACTTTTTAATTAGAGTGAGGTGATTATTAATTCAAGTTAACAAACATAATCGTTGTAATAATTTAATATTATTATTTATAATATTCCCTCAAATTGTAAAAATGTTGTTGCTGGAAAATGTATACTTGAGACCAATTAATTCATTTTTCACCAACAAGATTGGTACAATTGATCACTATCTGACAGAAACAAAAACCCTAACATCAAATCAATAACATCGACTGGAATTCAGTAAATATTCTCTTAGAATAATGCTAGAAAGTTGCAGTTTTTAAATTCTTTTCTATGAGAGTGTTATGTAATCCTCCAAATTTTCGATCTCTAGTTTTAAGCGGATCTTTAGTTTCTGCACTCACAAAGTTCGAAAATCATAAAATTTTGTCGGTGGCTGTAATACTGTATACCTGTGTGCATGTGTGTATGTATGCATGTATAGTTACCTGAATGTCGTAGCTACGCAACTTTTGTCAACCTTTAATGAACTTTTCAAGGGTCCCAAAATGAAATTTAGGTTAGTGAAACAGATATTTCCCACTGAAATGAAAAAAATTTAGAGCTTTTTCAAAAATAGGAAGTTTTTTTCGAGTGTCAGAAATTGTTGTCAAAGTCTCTTACAGATAGGTAAATACTGGAAAATCATCCAACATTGAAAAAGTTAGAGCTTTTTCAAAATTTGGAACACATTTTTTCAACATTTTTGAAATTTTTGTCCAAGTTTTTGGTACACGACAGAAATACTTGCAAATCATCATTATGCCATTTTCAATTTCGATAAAAATTAAAAAAGTTAAATGGTTTTCGACATTTCGAAAATTTTCAAATAGAAAAAAAATGTTATGTGTAAAAGATTAAGAAATATGATTCCGAATTTATACTGCACATGAAATATGTTCATATACTATTTCCATAATATTTTGTTATCATACCAACACTCAAAAATTTACATCATTTTCAAAAATATGAAAGTTTTGTTTTTAACAAATCCGTGAGTAAGAAGCGTTATTTTTAGTTTACAAGATTTACAAATTTCCTCAATTACATTTTGTAATTGAACACAAATTGAAAATGTTCTATATTAATTAATCATAATAGTCTTAAATATCTTGGAACTGAAGTTTGAATTAACGGAATCAAAACCTACGGCTTAATGTCTCTACTTAGTAAATTAAAAAAATGATGTTATTTTATCAACATTATATTGAAAAACATACCTACTTCTTATATGCTATTCAATTTTGTCCGTATCGTTTTAGTTTTGAAAGAGAACTGACTCTATAACCTAATTATCGGGCTTGAAGCGCGAGTGTATCAATGAGAATTTATTCCTTGAAGCTGCCGGTGCTTTGAGAACCTTATCTACAAACAATTGCAGTTCACATTTATGACAGTTTTTCCTCAGGGGTTCAAGTCTTAGTTTTTGATTTAAGGGTAAATGGTAGTCTATGATGTAATCAAAATTTGACCTTGTAATGTTAATTTTGTCCGCCTTCTTATGTTTAAACTAAATAAGTTAGCGTGTCGAAATTTTGGGAGACGGGAGAAAATATATGAGCTGACGTCGGTTGGGTCCCTTGGAGTATTTATTTTGTAAGGAAAAGCTGTACTTATAAGTTTTCCGTGACTCCCTTGTATCAGACGTAGCGACGGAAATCTTTCGAGTTGGAAAAACTCCGTAGCGCCGCCTACCTTCCTTTTGCGAAAAAGTGGCAACTTGGTAGAGAGTTCGACTCCCGTCGGCCAGCTGTGTGTACTTAGTCGGTAACAAGGCTTCATTGAAAAATTATTCACTAAAAGAATTTTTATGTTTCAACGAAACCTACCAATAATTTCATTATTGCAGTTGCAGATTCATTATTTGAGTTAAAAATTCCTCTTTTTGGTTTGAAATTCAACTATTTCAGATCAAAATTTACCATTTTACTTGAAAATTCATCATTTTGTTTGAACTTTAATTTTTATAAGCGATAATCTATTCAATTTTTGGTTGACAATTTATCTTTTTTAGTTGTAAATTCATGTATTTTGTTGAAAATTCATGTATTTTGTTGAAAATTCGTCTTTTTTGTTCAAAATTCATCGTTTTGGTTTAAAATTCATCTCTTCCAGTTGAAGATTCATCATTTTAGTTGAAAATTCATTATACTTTGTTTACAATTTTGTTTTTTATGAAAAGTTCATTTTTTTACCTAAAAATGTAACTATTCACTTCTTGGAAAATTTAATTATTCGTTTGAAAGTTAGACTCTTTTGTAAAAAATGATTTTTTTGTTGTTGAAGATTTGTAATTTTAATTAAAAATTCATCTGCTTGGTCGCAAAGTGAGATATTTTGTTAAAAAATGTTTTTTTAATGGAAAATTAATTTTTCAAACTGAAAATGTATTTATTCCAGTTTAATATCCCATTATTTTAGTTAAAAATGCATCTCTTTGGTTAAATGTTAATTTTTTTTTAAATGAGATTTCAAGTATTCAATTTTTTGTTGCAAAATTATATTCTTTTATTTAATAATTCATCTTCTTTGGTAGTAATTAATATACTTTTTTGAAAATTCATCTTTTTTGTTAAAAATTCAAGTATTCATTTCAAATATTCTTCATTCTAGTTGAAAATTATCCATATTTTGCTTGAAAATAAAACTATTAAGTTGAAAGTTAAACTCTTTTATTGAAGATTCATAATTTTAGTTGAAAATTTATTACTTTGTTTGAAAATGTAACTATTGCTTTCAAAATTACTTTTTTTGTTGGTTAAATTTTTTTAATTGAGAATGTTACTATTTCAATTGACCATTCCACCATTTTAATTGAAAATGCATCTCTTTGATTGAACAATAATTTTTTTAACTGGAGATTTAACTATTCAATTTTTAGTTGACAATTTATCTTTTTTAGTTGAAAATTTATGTATTTTGTTAAATATTCATCTTTTTGGTTGAAAAAGTAACTATTCTAGTTAAATATTGATCATTTTTAGTTAAAAATTCATCTTTTCTGTTTATAATTGAACTATATCAGTTAAAAATTCACAATTTTAGTTAAAAATTTATCAGTGTCGTTAAAAATTAATTTTTTTCACTGACAATTTGACAATTCCATTTTTGGTTGAAAATTTATCTTTTTTAGTCTAAAATTTAACTATTTGGTAGAAAATGTGTCTTTTTTAGTTGCAAATTGAACTATTTCGTTGAAAATTCATGTCTTTTATTGAAAAAACTTATTTTTGGTAGAAAATTCATTTTTGGTTGAAAACGCATCTTTTTGGTTGTAAATTCAAGTATTCCAATTAAATATTCATCATTTCAATGGAAAATTCATCTATTTGGTTGAAAATAAAACTACTTGGTTAAAAGTTAAACTTCTCTGTTAAAAATTCATCTTTTTGATATGGAATTCATGGAAAAATAATTTTCTTTTCCATCTTTGATTAAAACTGAACTTTTTTATTTCAAAATTTAACTATTTGGTTGAAAAATGATCATTTTTAGTTGAAAATTCAACTATATGGTTGAGAATTCATGTATTTTCTTTAAAAATCGTCTTTTCGACATAAAATTAATCTTTTACATGGAGAAATCTGGAAATCTCAGGGATTTTTTTTTTGAGAACGCCCCTAATTTTTTAACAAAGTCTAAATATAAAATTGAATAACAATGATTCTTCATTTGTAAAAGTAGCTTTATATTACTGTAATTAACTATATTGTTGAAAATTCGTATTTTTTTCGTTTGAAAGTAATTATTTTAACTGAAAATTTAACTGTTATAATTTTGGTTAAAAGTGGATCGTTTTTGGTTGAAAATTCATGTACTTTGTTGAAAATTCGTTCTGTTTGGTAGAAAGTTATTCTCCTTTGTTGAAAATTCATCTTTTTGCTTTAAAGTTCAACAATTTGTTAATAATTTTTTCTCTCTCTTGACTGAAAAACCTTCATCAGTTAAAAATTCAACTCATGCTGAAAAGGCGTTTTTTTTTTGGTGAATTCAAATGTATTTAATTAAAAAATTAAAATCTTTTTTAGTTAAAATATCAAATACAACATTTATCGTTCAGAATTCATCTTTTTTGGAATAAAAATTTAATTGGTTTAATAATGATTAAAAATTATTTTTGTTGTTGTTGAAGATTCATTATTTTAATTGAAACTTAATCTCCTTGGTTGCAAAATAAGTTATTTCGTTGAAAATTCGTTTTTTCTTTGGCTGAAAATTAATTTTCTTTAAGGAAAATTTTACTATTCCTGTTAAAACTTTCACTATTTTATTGAAATTTTTATTGTTGTTAAACATTTTTTTTAACTTTTGATTTAAAATTAAACTATTCCAGTTAAACATTCATCATTTTAGTTGAAAATTCATCATTTTTTTTTGAAAATGTAATAATTATTTTCGAAAAAACTTTTTTTTGTTTGAAAATTTATCATTTCTCGTTAAAAATTCTTGTATTTTCATTAAAATTAATCTGTTTGGGTAGCAGTTTATCTTCTTGGTTGGAAATTCAACTATTCCAGTTAAAGATTCATAATTTTAGTCAAAAATTCATGTTTTTTATTTAAACATGTAAATATTGCTTTCAAAATTACTTTTTTTTCTGTTGAAGGTTATTATTTTTTTTCAATGAAAAAGTAACTATTCCAATTGAATATTTTAATATTTTAATTGAAAATGCGAGTCTTTGATTGAACACTAATTTTTTTAACGGTAAAATTAACTATTAAATTTTTGGTTCAAAATTTATCTTTCTTTAGTTGAAAATCCATGTATTTTGATGGAAATTCATCTTTTTTGGTAGAAGTTAATCTTCATAGTTGAAAATTCTTATTTTTCGTTGAGAATTTAACTATTCCAGTTAAAAATTCATCATTTCAGTTAAAAATGTATCTTTCTTGTTTGAAAGTTTACTATTTCAGTTGAGGATTCATCATTTTAGTTGAAAATTTAACTATTTTGTTCAAAATTGATGTCTTTTACTGAATAATCGGTTTTTTGGTAGAAAATTAATCTTTTTGTTTGAAAATTCATCTTTTTGGTTGCAAATTCAACTTTTTGGTTGAAAATTCAAGTATTCCAGTTAAATATTTATCATTTTTAGTTGAAAAGTCATCTTTTTGGTTACAAATTAAAACTACTTGGTTGAAAGTTAAACTTCTTTATTAAAAGTTCATCTCTTTGGTTGAAAATTTAACTATTTTGTTAAAAATTCGTGTGATTTTTGGTTGTAAATTATTTTTTTTATTGAAAATTTAATTATTTCATCTTTGGTTGAAAATTAATCTTTTTGGTTGAAAATTTCAAGTATTCCAGTTAAATATTCATCATTTCCGTTGAAAATTCATTTTTTTTCTGTTAAAAATAAAACTACTTGGTTGAGAGTCATTTTAGTAAAAAAAATTTTTATTGTTTGAAAATTAATCTTTATGGTTCAAACAATCACCTTTTTGGTTTAAAATTGATTCATTTGGCTGAAAATTGCATTATTTTGTTGGAAATTAATTTTTTTGATTAGAAATCAATTTTTTTACTGAAAATTTAACTATTGCAGTTTTGGTTGAAAATTGATATTTTTAGTGAAAAATCCACTATTTGGTTAGAAATTTATTTAATTGAAAATATATGCATTTAGTTGAAAATTCGTTTTTTTCTGGTTGAAAATTCTTCATTCTAGTTAAAAAAAAAATTTTCTTGAAAATTAAACTTCATGGCTGAAAAATCACATTTTTGGTTTAAAATTAATTTATTTGGCTGAAAATTCAACTATTTTGTTAAAAATTAATTTTTTTGCATGTGAATAAACTTTTTAAAATGAAAATTTAACTATTGCAGTTTTTGTTGCAAATTTAGATTTTTAGTGAAAAAATCAACTATTTGGTTAAAAATTTATTTGTTAGAAAATATATGCATTTAGTTGAAAATTCACTTTTTTTGTTGTTTAAGATTCATTTATTTGGCTGAAAATTGAACTATTTTATCAAAAATTGGACTATTTTGTTGAAAATCGGACTATTTTGATGAAAATTAATTTTTTGCGTGGAAATTAATTTTTTACTGAAAAGTTAACTATTGCAGTTTTGGTTCAAAATATATATTTTTTAATGAAAAATTCAACTATTTCTTTGAAAATTTATTTTTTGGTTGAATATTCAGCTTTTTACTTTGAAATTTCATTTCTTTGGTTGAAAATTTAACTATTTTGTTCAAATTTAATTTTTTTTTGGTTGAAAATTCTTCATTTTAGTTAAAAATCTATTTGTTCGAGAATATATGCATTTATTTGAAAATTAATTTTTGTTGTTGTTTAAAATTCATTCATTTGGCTGAAAATTGAACTATTCTATAAAACTTGGACAATTTTGTTGAAAATTAATTTTCTTACATGGAAATGCATTTTTTTATTGAAAATTTAACTATCGCAGTTTTGGTTGAAAATTTATATTTTTCAGTAAAAAAATCAACTATCTGGTTAAAAATTTATTTGCTCGGAAATATATGCATTAAGTTCAAAATTCGTTTGGGGGGGGGGGGTAGAAAATAAATCTTTTTGGTTGAAAATTGCTCTTCCAGTAAGATCTCACCAAACCCTCTCCCCCAAATTATCTCACCTTATTTTCTGTATGACCCCTCACTACCCCTAAAATTGCCACCCCTAAGCAATTCTACCCCCGAAAAAAATGAGAGCCCGTATTTCTCTCGGAACATATTTGATATTTCAAAGTCCACCCCTCCTCCCGGTGGATAAAAAATCGATCCAATCGTGGGAGAGTGCAGGAGGCTGGAGGGGGGTTAGAAAGGGGCTGGAAAGGGGGTGGAAGGGTGTGCAAAAGCCATTTAGCGATATTTCACGGGGTTCTCTCGTAAGAGGTTCCACGTCGCAGTATTACCGAAGGCAGTCTTGCAGAGTCGAGATAAGAGAGCCTGGTTGCCTCTTGAAGTCCCTGTGAACGGGAGCTAAGTTAAGGAGCTCCTTCGCGATTTTGAGTAGGGAAAGCCGCGAGCAAGCCATCCCTTCTGGATTCCATACAGCACCTGTCGTTGGCATGAGCTCGGCTAATATCTGCTTATCCGGATTTCGCATCCTTCTTACCCCAACCCCTTACCCCTACCCACGACTTCTTACCCCTTACCCCTACGCCTAGCATCCTCTCACAAAGCAACCCTTAGATCAGTACCTTAAAAAATCACCCCTTACCACCTACCCCCGACTTCTTACCCATACCCCTTACCACTTACCCCCTACCCCTACGCCTATCATACACTCACCAAGCAACCCGTCGATCAGCACCTTAAAAAATCACTTCCCTCCCGATATTATATATTTTTATAATCCCCAATAACAGGGGATGTGTTTTAAAAGAGGGAATACTTTATAAACAGGGGCTTTTAAAATAAAAAGGCTTCTTAAGTAGAATATAACTTTGTATGAAAGGGGGATGATTTTTAAAAAGGTCTTTCGTGAGGGAACTTTCACATATTAAGTGACACTCTCCAGGGTGAGGAGAGGGGGGGGGGAGTGTTACCCTGAAGTCACAGAGTGTCTAGGAAAGGGGTTTAAAATAAATAAAATAATAATAAAAATAATAAATTAATTAATATAATAATAATAAGATAATAAATGAATGAAATCTCAACTAAATAGTTGCATTTTTCACTAAAAAATATAAATTTTCAACTAAAACTGCAGAAGTTAAATTTTCAGTAAAAAAATTTATTTCCGTAAAAAAAAATTAATTAATTAATTAAAAAAATATAATATATTTTTGAACAAATAAATTTTTAACCAAATAGTTTATTTTTACACTGATTTCCATGTAAGAAAATTAATTTTCAACAAAATAGTCCAATTTTTAACAAAATAGTCCAATATTCAATAAAATAGTTCAATTTTCAGCCAAATAAATGAATTAAAAAAAAATTAATTTTCAAATAAATGCATATATTTTCGAATAAATAAATTTTGAAACAAATAGTGGATTTTTTCACAAAAAAGAAAAAAAATCCTACCAAAACTGCAATAGTTAAGTTTTCATTTAAAAAATTTATTTCTATGCAAAATAGTCCAATTTTCAACAAAATAGTGCAATTTTCAGCCAAATGAATACGTTTTGAACCAAAAAGGTGATTTTTTAAACCATGAAGATGAATTTGAGAAAAAAAAATTTCTAACTAAAATGATGAATTTTCAAAAAAAAACAAAAAAATTGAATTTTCAACGGAATGCATAGATTTTTGAACAAATAAATTTTTAACCAAATAGTTGATTTTTTCACTAAAAAATATAAATTTTCAACCAAAACTGCAATAGTTAAATTTTCAGTAAAAAAATTCATTTACATAGAAAAAAAATTAATTAATTAATTAAAAAAATAAAATATATTTTCGAACAAATAAATTTTTAACCAAATAGTGGATTTTTTCACACACAAAAAAATCTACCAAAACTGCAATAGTTAAATTTTCATTAAATAAATTTATTTCTATGCAAAAAAATTAATTTTCAACCAAATAGTCCAATTTTCAACAAAATAGTTCAATTTTCAATCAAGACGATTAATTTTCTACCAAAAAAGTTGAATTTCAAAAAAATATATGAAGTTTCAATCAAAAATGGAAGAACTAAATTTTCTGTTAAAAAATCAGTTTTAAACGAAAAATAAGAAATTTTATAACTAAAGAAATGAATTATCAACTAGAAGGATGGATTTTCAAAAAAAAAAAATATGCCTGCTGCGCGGGTACATTCTCATTGCGCGCGGCTCGCTTCGCTCGCAAGTTTGAGCGCGCCTAGGGCGCGCGACTGTTGTTTCTCGCGCTTCGCGCTCAATAATATATTTATCTCGCACTACGCGCTCGGTCTTCAGATTTTCCACACATTTGTGGACAGACTCTTTAAAATTAAAGGTCAAAGCGTTAACAACTATTTTATATTAACATATTATTTTGTTGAAATATCCACTATTACATTTTTCGTCAAAAATTCATCTTAAAAGTTTTTTTTGTTTTGTTTAAAGATTCATAATTTTAGTTGAAAATTCGTTGTTTTTTTTTTTGGGGTTGAAATTAATTTTTTAACTGAAAATTTAACTTTTCTGTAGAAAATTTAAGTGCTTCATAGAAAATTTGTCTTTTTTACAATTCAACAATTTGATTGACATTTCGTTTCTTTTTTGAATGAAAAAATATTTTAATTAAAAATTTAACTATTTTGTTTTTGGTGAAACAATGTATCCCTTTTTGTAGGATGTTTTTTTGATTAAAAATGCTATTTTCTAATTAAAAATTAATCCGTTCCGATAGAAAATTAACTTTTGTGTTGAAAATTCACATTTTCTTATTAAAAATACAATTTTTCTGTCAAAAATTCATATTTGCTCCTGGAAAATTGAACAATTTGCTAGAAAATTTGAAAATTTATGCATTTTGTTACAAATTCGTCTTTTTTGGTAGGAAATCAATTTTTTTCAATTAAACATGCAACTGCTTTGTTGAAAATTAATCTGTTTTAGTTAAGGTTTCAAATGTTTTGTTGAAAATTCGTATTTGGTATGAACTATTGAATTTTTCGTTAAAAATTCATAACTAATTTCGTAACATTTTGTTACGAATTCAAGTGTTTTATAAAAAAACTCGTCTTTTTTACTTGAAAATTCCACAATTTGGTATAAAAAACGAAAATTTAGTAGAAAATTAAATTATTTTGTAGGAAATTCGTTTTTTTTTATTGAAAATTAATTCTCCTCAATCAAAATTTACCTACTCAATTTTTCGTTGAAAATTTATCTTTTTTAGTTAAAAAATTCTAATCTTCAGTTAAAAATGTTTAGAAAAAAATATAAACTAAAAAAATAATAAAATAAAATTTGGACTAACATCACATCAATTGTTTAAACTATTTAGTTGAAAATTCATGTAATTTATTGAAAATTCTTCTCTTTTTTGTTAGAAAATTCTATTATATGGTTGAAATTTCATCTTTTCTGGTAGAAAATTAATTTTTTTGGAGAAAATTCGTCTTTTTTGGCAGAAAATCAATATTTTTAGTTAAAAATGCAACTGTATGGTTGACAATCTTTTTTAGTTGATGATTTAGGTATTTTGTTGAAAATTCTTCTTCTTTAGTTATGTTCAATTAGTTTTTCATTAAAAATTAAAGTATTCTTTGGTTCCAATAATTAAAATTATTATTACAAAAAAAATGAACTATTACATTTTATGGGAAAATTTGGTATTTTCTAGTTGAAAATTCATTTGCATTGTAGAAAATTTGTTCACTTTTTATTGTAAATTAATTTTTATCTATGAGAATTTAACAATTCAATTTTTGGTTGAAAATTGATCTTTTTTCGTTTAAAAATCCAACTGTTTGGTTGAAAATTTGTGTAATTTGCAGAAAATTGATCTTTTTAGGTGGAAAATTAAATCTTCTCAGTTGAAAATTTAACTATTTGATCGAAAATTCAGCTGTTTTATTGAGAGTTTATCTTTTTGACTTGAAAATTCAACATTTTGGACGGCCCCTAATCAGCCAGTAACAGAAAAAAATAATTCTGTCTTAATGAAAAAGACGTTAGGAATTCTAAGTTTAGAGGAAGAATTAATTTTTTGTATCACAATGATCCGAAATTCAATTTGAGAACCAAGAAATTACTTTTGATGCATTTCCCAAGCATTATTCATCATAAACACTAAATTTAAATATTTATATAATTCAAAATACGCGCGCTAACAGTAGCCAATCAGGTAGTCGGCGCGACGCAAGCGCACGGCACATCCCCCCGCGGCTCCTCCAGACATCGCCAGCCGCCGCGCGGCTCCTCTCATCACCAACCGCCGCGCGGCATTAATTCTCGGAAGGCTTAAATCAAGTTTCTTCTTATCCAAGTTCGAGTGTATCAGCAAAATAGTGTCATCGCTCAAAAAAGTGTCAAATAGTGTCATCAGTGTGGTGAGCCTGAGACTGAAATTTGAAAGTTACGATTAATAATCTAAAGTTGATGATATATTAATTCGCGGAATAGTAAGGGCACTTCGGTTAGAAGCATATATAGGAAAATTGGAGTCAAGCCAGTCCAGTAAGGCCATCGAAATGAAAGCAGGAACGCATCGAACGATAAGTTTCGCGGAGAGAAAAAGCCCGGGAAATTAATCAAAGCGAATTTCAGAGCGGCGAGCAACCGCCGACAAAGCATATTCCCCGTAAGAATGGATCGTTTCCGGTTCCGTTCTCTTTATGGTACATTGCGGCCCAGCGATGTATTAAGATTACTTAATCGATAAAGCTCTGAACGGAAAACTAATCCGTTTTTCATTCCTTATTCATATGCCTGCTTCATTCACTCTTCAACATAGCAAATTAATTCCATTTAATCGCAATACCTTTTCATCAGATTTCATCCATTTTCCTTGCCAATTGGATAAGTGCTTGTATACTCGAATGTTTCTTAGTCGAAGAATGTTGATTTTTTCAAGTTTTACAAAATAAAAGTTAAATAGTTTTCAGAGTGTTCATTTTAATAATAATTAAAATAAATTTGTTAACTTTGTTTTGCAATTTTTATATTGTGATTCAAACAATCGTTATAATTTTTAAATACTGGTTTCCTGAGTATGCAGAGGGTAAAAACTGAAACGCAAACTTTGGATTTTTTAAAAGAAGACGAGTACAGGGAGTTCACCTTTTTTAAATAAAAGAGGATTATATTCTTTCAAATTTGTTAAATTGATTGTTTCTTGTGAGGAAAATGGATTTTATTGAAATAGACAGATATTGGGGTAATGGGATTGATGCGATGGGAGGAGCTGTGAAAAATATCAAAGAATTTTACATGCAAAATTCATGGTGTTTTTGCTAATAAAATGTTTGACATCAATAAATAGGTTAGCTTCGATTTCGAAAACAAAAGAAATAAAGAAAAATTGGATACAAAAACTGAAAAACTTAAAAAATCTCTCTTAAATTTGACTATTAAAGAATAATATTTACAGATACATTCTTTGAATGTTAAGATTAAACAAATTATAGAAAAATTAGATCAACAAGTCCCCTATCTTATTATCAAGGATGATTTTGAAAGGGAAACAAGACTGGATAAAAATGCCTTTAAAGGTAATATAAAACATGATCGATAAGCAGTCTTAGAAAGCAAAAAGATGTACAAAAATTCCATTTAAACATTCACTCAGTTCTTTTTCAAGATCAACCAGACCCTTGGTTTTGAAATATTTCTAATGTAATTATTCCACACAGAGTTATTGACATTTTGAGATTAGGTGATGGTTTTTACTAACAAATTTGAGGAAAAAAGCTATATTCAATTACTTGAAATCATTAAAGACATTGAAACCAATATTAAAAAAATACCTGCGAATAAAATTGATGAACTTAGATCACATTTTTTGGGTTTATCTAATGATTTTTTAAATAATGATAATCCAAAAACTTTGTTAGAAAAGGAATTGAATAGTTAAACTTTCTGTCAAACTGTTTAATTTTTGAGCCGGAAATACGAATTTTCTACAAAGCAGTTGAATTTTCACCAAAAAAGATGAAGTTTCTATAGAAAGAGATACATTTTCAAACCAAAATAATTAAAAAAATATGTAGTAGAATTTTCAATAAGAAAAAAATTTGTTAGTCAAGAAAGAAACAAAATTGCAATCAAATTGTTCAATTATCAAGCCAAAATAACGAATTTTCAATGAACCAGTTGAATTTGAACCAAAAAGTATGACTTTTTAATAAAATTTTTCAATTTCCAAAAAAATAATTCAATTTTGAACTAAATAATAAAATTTGTAAATAAAAAAGATGATTTATTAACGAAAAATTTAACAGAAGACTTTTCAATCAAGAAGAATGAACTTTCAACCGAAAATAGTTGGATTTTCTTATTGGATTCTATTAATTCAGCATGCGATAAATAAATGGGAATTTTTATAATTTATAGACTAAAAAATAACATTTTAAATAAACATTGAAGTTCATTTTTAATACTTGAGAAATTTTATGACACTATTTTGACACTAATATTTAAATTTTGTGACACTATTCACACTATTTTTGATCCCTAAAGTTAGTCCGAGGCCTGTAATAGCTTATTTAAAAGCAAATAATCTTTTTTTTTACAGGTGACCAGGCTTCAGGATTTGTTCCAAAGACATGCGACATCGACGCCAAAGGATGAAGTTCACAGACTGAAATTGCAGTTAGAACTAGCTCAGGATCAACTAAGGACCTTTGAAGAAGAGAAAGAGAACGAGAAACTGACCCTTACGGGCAAGGTAAGTATTCACAATTTTTTTGGAATATTTAATATTTAGTCATAAAAACTAGTATAATAAAAATGTATTTTTTTTTGCAGTGTCGGAAAACGAGACAACGAAAGATGAAAGAAGTTTGTGATAATACTTCTGAGGACGAAGCCCCTTATTCAGAACGTCGACGAAGATCTCCTCGCTCACGAAAATGTTCACCCGCTCACTCGAAGGAAGGTTCCATTATAGAAGTCTCTAGCACAGAATCGAAGTACGTATCTTGAAAATAATTTCAAAATCCTAACATTTCAAGTAAAAATATTGCATTTTCTATAAAAAAAAAGACGAAATTTTCGACAAAATACATAAATTTTCAACTAAAAAGATCGGTTTTCAACATAAAATGGAATAGTTAAGTTTTCATTCAAAAAAAATTATCTTTCAACCAAGAGAAATGAATTTTTAACAAAATAGCTAAAATTTCTACCAAAGGAATCAATTTTTTACCAAAAATGTTGAATTTTTCTACAAAATCAATCAATTTTCAACCTAATAATTTATAGTTTCAACTAAAACAGATAAATTTTCAACCGACAATGGAATAGGTACATTTTCATTTTTTTAAATTCATTTTAAATAAAAAAATCTACAAAATAGTTGAATTTCCAAACAAAAAACATGAATTTTAAACCAAAAAGACAAATTTTCAACAAAAGACATGAATTTTCAAGTATAATAGTTCAATTTACAGATAAAAAAATTAATTTTTTACCAAAAAAAAAGAATGTTCAACAAAATTGTTACATTTTTAACCAAAGTAGTTACATTTTCGACCAAGTAGTTCAATTTTCATCTAAAAGAGATGTCTTAAAAAATGTTTGGTTGATATTTCAAACCAAAAGAAGATTTTTTTATTAGAATTAAACTGGGTCGAATTCAACGAAATAGTTAAACCCTTAACCAAAACTGATTAATTCTCAACCAAACAGTTCATTTTTTACCAAAAAAGATAAAAATCGTACTAATGGAGATGAATTTTCAATCAAAAAAGACTAATTTTTAAGAAAAGAGTTGCATTTTCAAACACGAAAGATTTTCCAGTCAAGAAAGAAGAAACATTTTAACCAAATTGTTGAATTTTCTACAAAAACAGTTGAATTTTCCCTCCAAAAAGAAGAATAATCAACCAAAAAGTTAATTTTTAACCAAATAGTTGAATTTTCTACAAAACAGTTAAATTAAAAACGAGTTGAATTTGACCAAAGAAAGAGAATTTTTGAAAAATAGTTGAGTCTTCAACAAAAAATTTAATTTTCTACCAAATCAGTTGAATTTTCAACCCAAAAGTCGAATCTTTGACAAAAAAGTTGAATCCTCAAGCAAGTGGTTAAGTTTTTAACCCAAAAATATTAAGTTTCAACAACAAATTTAATTTTCAACCAAATAGTTGAATATTATTCCAAACAGTTGGATTATTAACTGAAAAGATGAATTTTCTAACAAAATAGTTGAATTTTCAACGCAAAAATACGACTTTGCAACAAAACAGTTGAATTTTCAATGAATAAAGATGCATTCTCAACGAAAAATGTAATAGCTGATATTTCAACTAAAAAATATTTCGATTTTAAATCAAAACCGAGTTTAATTAAACCAAAAAAAAAAGAGAATTTTCAACAAAGTAGTTTAGTTTTCAACAAAAAAGTTAATTTTCAACCAAATAGTTGGCTTTTTAACAAAACAGTTGAAGTTTCAACTCAAAAGGACACATCATATTTAAAAAAATTTATTTTCAATCCAATTATTGAATTTACAAGGCAAAAATACGAATTTCGATTAAAACAGTTGCATTTTTAACGAAAAGAATATGAATTTTTTACCAAAATAGTTGAATTTTAACCGAAAAAGACGATTCTTCCAAAAGACAGTTGAATTTTCAACCAAAAAAGATGAATTCTGAACAAAAAATGTAACAGTTGCAGTTTTTACAAAAAAAATGATACGAATTTTTTACAAAACAGTTGAATTTTCAACAAATAAGTTTAATTTTTGAAAGAAAGAGATTAATCGTCAGCCAAAAAAAAGGAATTTTCAACGAAATATTTACATCTTCAATTAAACAGATGAATTTTCAATTACAAAAGATTAATTCTCAACAAAAAATATTACATTTCTATCAAAGGAGTTAAAGTTTCAAACTTTTTAACTTTCTAACAAAATAGTTGAATTTTCAATACAAAAAGACGAATTTTTAACCCAAAATATGAAATTTTAAATAAAAAAATTAATTTTTACCTAAATAATTGCATTTTTAACTTAAAAGTATGAGTTTTGAACAAAATTTTTGAATTTTGAACAAAATAATAACATTTTATCTAAAAAAAAGATGAAAAGATACATTTGTAAACAAATAGTTAAATTTTCAGTTAAAATAAATTATTTAAAAAGAAGATATTTCAACAAAATGAAATAAATTTCAAATAAATGGATGAATTTTTAATAAAAAGAATTCATTTTTAGCAAAGTAGTTCAAGTTTCAACAAAAAAAAAGGTATTTCTACCAAAAAAATCCATTTTCAGACCAAGAATGCGAATTTACAAAAAAAGAGTTGAATTTTTGAAAGAAAGAGATTAATCGTCAGCCAAAAAAAAAAAGGAATTTTCAACTAAATATTTACATCTTCAATTAAACAGATGAATTTTCAATTACAAAAGATTAATTCTCAACAAAAAATATTACATTTCTTTCTAAGATTTCACATATTTCAAATCAAAATTGAAAAAAAAAAAAAAAAATGTTCAGCATAATAGTTTAAATTTCAGGCAAAAAAGGTTATTTGTCAACAAAAAGATTCATTCTCAACGAAAAATGTGATAATTGCTATTTCAATAAAAAAACAAATAAATTTTCACATCAAACAATTTTTTATTGAAGAAAAAAGGAAATTTTCAACAAAATTATAATATAGTAAGGCGAGAAATATGTTTGTATACAAAATACAAATTTGGAATAACTTTTAATTTTTTAAGTTTTTTGTTTGCTTATTTTAAGGTTATATAAATATAACTTTCACATGATTCTTGACAAAATTTCACCAAATTTTTCAATATTTCAGATATGTCAAATAAAAATATCAACGAAAAATATAATTTCAACAAAAAATATAATTTTCAATTAAATACTAATTAATGGAGATATGTTTATAATTTCAATCTTCAAATCAATTCCATAAGTTCAAACGTGGTACAAAAATATCGTACAATTTATAAAATGACCAACTACTTACAAGAATTTTAAAAATAAAAATCAATGTGTGTCGTCTTTAAATAACATTTAGGAATATTTATAAAAAGTATTGATGATTTTCATTTTCAAAATTAATGTAGAGAGTACAGTTCTTATTTGAAATTTGACGACATTTTTTTGTACCATGTTTGACCTTAGGGCAGAATCAAGGAAAATATCCTAGAAATATGTTCATAAGTCATTAAAATAATACAAAGAAGTACCTTACAAAATTAGATTGTCCTTTTAAAATCATGAGATATCTTTATAAAATGAATTTCGTTAAATTTATTTTACAATTATTCACAATTAATTTCCTATTACAATTATTGTATTATGTATATTATACAGTAAAAATGTTGATTAATTCAATGAATTAAAAATAATTATCATTTATTGTTATTTTTACTTTACAATGTTTAAAATCAATTGAAAAACAAAACATAAATAATGAAAAAAGGAACTGCAGAATCGGATAGTCTAAAACATTCCACAATTTCTTCAAGGTGTCAAGTTTTTCAAACGGAAGTGAACTCAAACCTCCAAATAGCCGCCGAAAGCGAATCGTGAAGTTGGTGTCGGGCGAGTTTGGCTGCGTACTCGTGCATTTTCGGCTTTACACGAGGTTGGCCGACCCACCGACGATACGCTTCTATACAATCTCCTAGATGGGAAAGTGGTCCCGCATCCACTGTATCGTATATATATCAGTGATTTATATTTAACTTAAAAATTTATGTTTGCATTGAATAAATCCGGGACAGCGCGTACGCAGTCCCGACTAACAAAAATTATACGTCCGAGATATCCACATTAGGGATATTCGCAAGGGTCAGCTCAACCGTAGTGCAATGGAAGAGCCTCACCCTGGAGGAACCGCCTTGTTGATCACGGTAGCCTCTACGCCAGGTAAGTATGCTTTGCTCTGCCTCGATTCCTCTCTTAAGCACTCGGCACGCCATTTCAACTGCGAGATAGGCAAATAGTGGCGCGCTCTCGCGGATTACGGGCGAACTATTTCCCAAGGCGGGACAAATCAAATATTCAAATACAGTGAAATCTTTTCATTGATGAATCATGATTTGTAGTTGAAGCATCATCTTCAAGAGCGCTATATGAACAATGATTTTATTCTACTGGAATCTATGTTCAGACTGTTAGTTTTTTTTATATAGAAATTCGTCCCCGGCAGCACTCAAATCAATCAATTTTAATTTTTATATTTAAATTTGAATACTCGGTTATAAGTTAATAATTAAAGAAAACGAATGTAGTAATATTATCTCGAACATGTTGTACAGTTGGAAATTCAACTGTTTGGTTGACAATTAATCTTCTTTCGTTGAGGATTCAACTCTTTTATTGAAAATTGACCTTTTTTGGTTGAATTCAACTGTTTTATATTTGATATGAAAATATTTTTTGATTGGAGTATCTACTATTACATTATTCGTTGAAAATTTATCGTCTTTAGTTAAAAATTTATCTATTTGGTTGAAGGTTGAACCACTTTGTTGAAAAACAATTTTTTGTTGTTGCAGATTCATCATTTTAGTTAAAAAATTCATCTCTTTTGTTGAAAATTCGTTTTCTTTTGTTTTGTTAAAAAATAATATTGTTTACTAAAAATTGAACTATTCCTTCTGAAGGTTCATAATTATAGATGAAGGTTCATCTTTTTGAATAAAAATTGGATTAGTTTGTTGAAAATGTATTTATATTTGGTTGAAAATTTAGCCATTTTCTCGGAAATTCATATTTTTTGTTTAAAAATTCAACTGCTTTATAAAAAATTTGTCTTTTTGCTTCAAAATTCCAAATTTTACGTAAACTGCTTTTTCTTTCTGCGCTAAGAAATCTTGATTTTTGAAAAAATTCGTCCCTTCGGTTTGAAATTTTATTATTTGGTTGAATATTACACAATTTGGTTTAGAAAATTCGTATTTTTTGTTTGCTAAAAAATAATTTTTCTAACTGAAAATTTAATTACTGAACTGTTTCGGTAAGAGCATTAAAAATTTATTTTTTTGATTTGAAAATTCATATTTTGGTGCAGAAAATTTAACTGAAATCTTTCTTTGTGAAAAATACAACTTTTTTTTTAATTTCGTCTTTTTGATTTAAAATTCATCTGTTTTACTAGAGATTTACTTTTTTTATAATGAAATTTCAATTTTTTGTTAAAAATTAGTTTTCCTTGTTTGAGGATTTAACTATTTCGTTGAAAATTCATTTTTTTGTTGTTGAAATTGATCTGCTTGGTTAAATAATAACTAATAACATTAACATTATTGAAAAATATTTTTTTTGCTGTTAAAGATTGATCATTTTGATAGAAAATTCATCTCTTTCGTTGAAAGTTTAAATAATTTGTGGAAAGTTGACCTTTTTTATTGAAAATTCATATTTTTGTATTATAAATTTAAATTAAATCTTTCTTGGTAAAAAATTCAACTTTTTTTTAAATTCGTCTTTTTGATCCAGAAGTTCATCAGCTTTAGTAGAAATTTTATCTTTTTAGGATAAAATGTTATTATTTTGGGTAAATTCCAATCTTCTTTGGTTGAGGTTAAGTTATTTTATTGAAAATTCATATTTTTTCGTTGAAAATTGATCTGCTTGGTTTAATAATAACTAATAAGTAGTAACTAATAACTAATAACTAATAACTGAAAACTAATAACTAATAATTAATAACTAATAACTAATAACTGAAAACTAATAACTAATAATTAATAACTAATAACTAATAACTAATAACTAATAACTGAAAACTAATAATTAATAACTAATAACTAATAACTAATAACTAATAACTAATAACTAATAACTAATAACTAATGACTAATAACTAATGACTAATAACTAATAACTAATAACTAATAACTAATCACTAAAAACTAATAACTAATAACTAATAAATAATAACTAATAACTAATAACTGAAAACTAATAACTAATAATTAATAACTAATAACTAATAACTAATAACTAATAACATGAAACTCATGCATTAGTTGATAGCCACATCTAATCTATGATTTAGTTCCTGTGTCTGATGGTCGTGAACCACACAAAAATAATCGATTTGTGGAAAAATTGAAGATATAACTAGTTTTCGCCGCAAAAAGTTACAAGTTACTTTTTGCTGGACTTAAGAAGTTGCAATGTGCCATTGATGTTTCTCATAATTCGCTTCAATCGTTCTACATAAGATAATGTAGGATTTATTATGATTCTCAGATTTTGTCCATTTCGATAAAAAGAAATTGAAAAATAATTCACACGAAGAGTCGGTAAAGAGTCAAATAATAATTGTATAAATCTCATTAATTCTGGCGACATCGGTGTCTGCGAAGCAGAGTTATGTAATAGAAATACAGTTGAGAATGACGAATAAGACAGTTCATAGTATATATGTCGTTGAAACATTTTCGAGAATATTTATTAGTTACAATCTCATCCCAATTCTTCAAAGGTGGATTTCTTTTATTCCAAGAACATGAGGCACCTAATTAATTTTGTGTGTTTCTCATTAGTGGTTTTGCCTAGTCATATTGGTAAGTTCAATAATAACGCGTTTTTTCGAAACAGGACCTCTACTTGGCAAGGATTGTCGAAAACAGTCTCGCGATCCTTCAGCGATTCTTCAATACAATAACTGATTTTCTAATCAAAATTTCTGTACGCAGAATCAGTTTGGCCACATAAAAATAGCGCAATTCATCCTCTTCCCCTTCAACTATATAACATTCGTCAGTTCAAAAGTTTCATGAGGCCAGGTCGGATTTTTTAATTTACCAAGAGGCGAAGATGAATATACACAAGTAGCATTAGATCAGGATCGCAGTCACATAATTAGAATTGTCGCGTTTCATCATTTGCTTCCATTTGTTTCTCCTAGAGAGGATCTTAGTAACAGGAGTGGAAGAGTTGGAATGCGCTTGGATGACAAAGAAGCCAGGGTAATCGTATTAATTCATAGGGATGATCCTCTGAATTGGCATTTCCTAAACGATGACGATTTATCAAACATACGTTTTGCGCATGTGAGTTGAAATCACGAATACTTCAACTAGAGCACATGTGGCCATATGTACACTACCGACGGATAGTATCAGACGACTAACCAAATGAAACATTAAAAATTAGCCTTGACTTTGAAAGGTCGCCATCCACAACTGATGGTCATTCATTTGAAATTTAACAAGCTCACACGTTAAAATGATTATTTCATGAACACGTAAAGATTTGTTAATGTTCAGTGGCTCAAATGAAAGCGAAATCGCTAAAGATCACTTCTTTAAAATATCAAATTATTAACTACATTTCTCTAGCTTCTGCCAAGGAACAACGAATAAGGCTGTGTTTATTTGTGTTTTGCTCAAACATTAATGTAGCTTTTAATTAACTTTCTTCAAATACATTTGCAACTTATTTCTTGACTGGAAAATGTTGCATCGTTATGAAAAATGATATGGAACGTTTTCTTCAAAGCATGTAATCCCGGTTTGCATAAAAAAAAAGCGCTCTCTGAAATAGGAAACGCTTCTATTTGGCTTTTGCCAAGATAGCACCTTCGAGAATCTGCGATGTTTTTTTGTGTGATTATCACTGTTTTGTTCATGAAGAATGATACTTTAAAAGACTATCTCCCCCCATGCACGTATAACGTATTTTGTGTATGACCCCTGTTGTATTATCTATTCCCAATGAAACATTGCAAGAATTTAAATTTCAAGTAAAACAACGAAGTGAAACAGTGAAAGTAAACAAGTGAATTCAAAAAGTTCACCATCAAATTCAAATCTCAGGTATCTTCTATAACTCAGGTCAACCGAAATTGTGTTAAAAGCATCTTTTATGTCCAAGGTCACCATTGAGCAATCTTTAGTCATTAATCTATTCGCACGTTTGTGAGCTTCCAATTTGAAGTGTTCTGTTTAGGAAAATTAGCTTAGTGTTTTAAGTTCCAAATATTCATATTCGAAGAATCCGGCTGAGGAACTTGAAAAATTGGTGAATGAAATTGGCCTGTTCAGAAGGATATATTGTATCACGAATCTCATTTCTATAATTTCAGGTATTGGAAAGAAAGCTGGGTTTTTGTTTAAACATGCATAGAACAATTTCTATGATTTATGAGCAGTTGGACCCAGACTGTATGGATAGGTTTCTTGTCACCCTGAACCAAGGATAAAATAATATGGTTTGCAGAAACTGTTTTCCATTTCTGTATAAAATACCGGAGTCTACCAGCGAATGTATTTTATTATCCCTGATTAT
This sequence comes from Andricus grossulariae, assembly GCA_011634705.1. NCBI lineage: Eukaryota > Metazoa > Arthropoda > Insecta > Hymenoptera > Cynipidae > Andricus > Andricus grossulariae. The sequence continues at coordinate 13,848,462 of JAABKJ010075445.1, read as the reverse complement.
CCCTGAAATTCCTCTTCTTTCCGTTGGCTCTCTCTCACTAAAACTGCGGCCGTCAAGGTAGTCGGAACTGACGATCCTACGCAAAATCTGGACGAAGAGTCTCTGACGGTTGCTGCCCGCCTCGCATCGCAAAGTTGTTATTGTCTTGACAACGATGCAGGCTCCTGGGTTTTTTTTTTCAATCCGCTTGAGGCTTGGCCTCTACGGGTTTAAATTCATTTGATGTGTGATCGACTAGCTTTCTGATGTGACCTTTTCTTTAAGATCCAAAACAAATGAAATCTCATCTGGAGCAGTAGCAGCTAAATCTTGTTTAGGAGGTCGGTTGTAGTGGCCCAAGGCCAGACTTCTTTGATGACTGTTTCTTCCTGACACAAGTCTGCCAGCATGCTGCATAAATCGACTATAGGTTGCAAAAAAGAGGTCAGAACCTTCATTATTTTCAGAATTTGATGTATCCAGTATGGTAGAGATCGCTTCGTGACTGAAATGGTAGAGACGACAAGCCAAGCTGGCTTATTACCTTCCAGCGGACCTTAAAGTCCTGTCGGATCGGGAAAGCTAGCGTTTTATCTTTGGATAGACGCTTTCCGTTTACTTTTTGATTTATTTACTTATTTTATTTATTTATTGTTAGACCAATATATGCAGAGGACTTGGTAGTGACAGAAGCCCTGGTGCAAGAAACTGAATCTGTAGTCTACAAAGATCTACCGAAGCTACATTCGCAGTATTGTCGGTAGTGTTGTTTTCTGTGTTCACGGAAGAAGACTTAGAGTACGAAGAGTTGTAGGTCATAGCTTTACCGATTACCTGCAACATTTCGTACCCTACATTTTTTCGGTTCTTCCGGATTTCTGCCCAAGCAATAATGTGCTCAAGAATCAAGAACAACATCGAAAAGGATATAATTTTGCTTAGACCAAATATTTTTCTGGATAAAAGCCCACATTTAAGCTTATCAGAATATGTAGAATTTTAAGGTCAGGACCATTGCATTACAACAGGTTTGACTCATATTAAGAAGGAGGTCTTGAAAGAAAACATTTTTGGGTTATTCCAATAATTTCTATCATGTTGGTGCCCAAAATAAGAAAAATATCTTAAAAACAGGATAGATCCTTTCAAACGACTTGGCGTGTTTCTGCTTGGAATGTAGGATGCTATCTCAGGTCAAATCTAGGTACTTATTGACAATATTCAGACCTGAAAATTTTGAATCTTTTTATAGATGAATCTTGGGAAATGGTAATTATGCGGCGATCTTAAAATAATATCTATGCTCTTAGGACAGCAAGGAGGTTATACGAAGTTTCCCTGTTTTCTATGCGAATGGGATAGCAGAGACAGAAAAAATAATTTGAAACGGAAAGATTGGCCACGCAGAGCTTCATTATAACCTGGAGCCTTTAAAGATGTAGTAACTAAGTTTCTTGACAATAAGAAGGATCCGAACTTCAAATCAATCGTTTATAATATGCTGCAAAAGTTTCAAAAATTGGGCTGCTTAATGAACTTGAAGGTACTCTTCCTGCATTCACATCTGAACTATTTTCCTGAAAATCTGGGTGCTGTTAGTGAAGAGATGGGCGAAAGATTTCATCAGGACATCAAAGAAATGGAAAGAAGAAGGAAAATAAACTTCTACGACGATGGCAGATTATTTCTGGATGTTACACCGTGATGAACTCAATAAAGAGCACAAAAGGAAAAGTGCGGCGCAGAGCATGAAAGGACAGAAGAAACTTCGACACGCGGATTAAAGCCGTGAGTATTTTATGTACTTCTCTAGAGGGTGGGGGGGGGTTGAACGTGAATCAATAGCCTTGTGTAGTACCTTTTGAAATCGCAGGAAAAAAAATTGAATGGGTACATAAAAAATTAATTCATAAAATAAATTAGTATCTTTTTTCATAGAAATGTTGATCATAATAGAGAACTCAAAAGTCTAATGAGTTAACCCCCCCCCCTCTCATCAGGCTACTTAAACGTTTTTCAGTGTATTATTGTCAGTCATAATATATAATATAAGCTAAGAACAGTGAATAAATCATACAATAGACACCATTCAACGTTTCTTATTCATGTACAATTTTCGCAATTTTGGATTTTTGGTCATTTAAAAATTTGTGATTTGCAAAAATCCTGACGCGATGGTGCAAAACGAATGTCAGTTTCAGATTCAGCGCCGAAAAATACATAGGAATCAATAATCAAAAGTTAAAACACACCACCATTGCAGGCTTGTGTAATTATTGTATATCTCTTCCTAATCCTGTTCCATAGAGAGCTCATCATACTTCTATACTTTTTCGAATAAATGAAAATACAATAAAATATATCAAGTTATTAATAAAATAAGATGTTAACTTTCTTGTAACTAGTTTTCACGAAAATAATATTTTTACGACAATACTACTTCCCCGCTTCTCTGTGTAACTTATGTGATATTTTGGAAGTCTTTGCGAAAATACATGAGACAAAAACTTAGGAAGTTGATAGAATTTTATTACTTTTTAATTACCCAAAACATAATTTATTATCTTCATATTTCAGTCCAGATGGTCAACAGCTTGTAAACTTAAAAATTCAGAAGATTATATGAGTGATACATGTACTTGACTGAGTTTTTTCAAACAATTTCCGCCATGTTTGACTTTGGATTAGTAATCACCCTCTCCGAAAAAACCATTATACAAAGTTTTATAAAAATCTAATAAATTTTCAATATACATGTGAAGTTTAGGAAGACTTTTTTTTTAGGTTTAAGTACCGATAGAAAACTCTTCTAAATTTTAATTATTATGAATATTTAACCTTTGTGTGATACCACAAGACCATTTTTACATTTTAAAAAAACGCACTAACCACCATCATTTTTCCCTCCGATACCCTTCTCCAACCATTCAAATTCCACACGTGGCCTGGACTTGCTCCGCCGCCCATGGAGTGATTATTTTTCACGCAAATAATGTATGGTAAAATACAACAAGCATATGCGTGATTCCTTATCATTCCAAGAGACAAATGAGATAGCGACGATTATACATATTGACAAATTTTTAAGACTATATATCATTTGCACTCATACGGAGATCATTACTAACTAGGCGTTCATTATTTGGAGAAAATGAAGCCTGCTTGTGGTTGCCTGTGTTTTATCACAGTTGTCATCGTCAATTCTATTGGTAAGTATAATATCTATAATATGAAGCACATTTTATTTGTAGTATGAATATTTCTTTTTCTAGATGATTAGAAGTAAAATAACTCATCTTCTCCTAACGCATAATTCTCTGTTAATATGTACACAGAGACAAGATAGTTGCAAATATAAAAAACGATGTCTTGAACTTAGTCTTCACAATTTGAAATATCATTAATCTTGAGTAAAAATGTATTTGATTTTCAATAATGACGTATGTTTTCTTCTTTGAATTAAAGAAAAGATTTGTTTGATACTTTTTACCTAATTAAAAAACCGTCTTTTTTGTTTAAATAAAGTTTTGAAAGATATATATGCATTTTTTAAAGATTATGTCGAATCCTACATTCAATACCGCACAACGTGGCGTTTAGACAATGTACCGCGCCCCGCCTTACTTGGTCGGCATGTATAGCTCTCCGTCGCGTCGCAATTGGCTTCTGTATAGATAAACTTTCTATCAAGAAATATTAATCCTCAAGGAAAAATATAATAGTTGACGATTCAATAAAAAAATGTTCAAATTTGAAAAAAAAACAGCAAAATTGAACCAAAGAATATTAATTATTTAAAAAAAATAGTTGCATCTAAAACGAAGACAATTGATTTTTAACCGAAGTTGCAATTTCAAAAAATTATTATCAAATGTCTACAAAAATATGTGGCTTTTTGAACTATCAGAGCAAATTTGTAGAAAAAGAATTGAATTTCGAGCGAGAAATGGAATAGTTAATTATCCAAATTAAAAATGGATTTTCAATCAGAAAAGCACACATTTTTAACAAAATATTTCAATCTGAAATGATAAAAATCGATCTTCTAATACTAATATTAATTTTTAACTAAGCAGTTCGACTTTCAAACAATTAGTTTAATTTCCAATCAAGAAAGTTAATTTTCGAAAAAAAAGAATTGACAACAAAATACGTATATTATCTATCAAAGTTTTGAATTTTCAACTAAAATCTATCAATTTTGAACCAATAATGGAATGCATAACCTTTCGGTTAAAAAAAGTTAATTTGACACCCCAAAAAATGAGTTTTTAACAAAAAAATAGAATTTTCAAACAAAAGAGATCAAATTCAAACCAAAAATATAGTAGTGGACCTTTCAATTAAAAAGAATTAACTTTAAGCCAAAAATAGTTAGATTTTTTATTGGTTTCTATTAATTCAGTTTGCATTTAGGCGAAAAAATTAGTATATTAATTAGTAGCGTATGGGGTAAAGTTAGTCAGGGTTTCTGCCCCAGCGTAGGAAGGGAGTTTCCCAAAAACATCAAGAAAAAGAGAAATTGTTTTAGAAAAACATAAAAAAAAGGCGTATAGAGAAAGGAGTATGCAGTATTTATTCAAATTTTTTACCTATAAAATCACTAATTTTCCTTTTTTCATGCATTTAAAAAAATTGTTATTCACATTTATGTATTCCATGCATCAGTGACACATTTTGCATTAACCGCTCCCCCCTACGTCACAAAATCTGTTACCCCTCACCCCCTGGCAGTGTGAATTATTATTATTATATCATTAAGCCGTTTCCCTTTCGGGGTAGGCGTGAATTGCTCGGTTGGAAAGTAGTGATGTTTAGAAATAAAAATCAATATTAAAAAAATTTTGATCTCAGACCAGTAAAATTGATCTCGTCTCTCCGTAGCTTAGTGAGTAAGAACATTAGAATGGCAATATGAAAGACTTGGGTTTGGATCCGAGCCAAGCTTGAGAGATATTTTTTCATAATTCATAAATAAGAATCAATATTCAAACAATATTGATTTCCGACCAGTAACATTGATCTCGCTTCTCCGTAGGTTAGTGGGTAAGAGCATCAGACAAGAATCCAAAAGACCTGAGTTCGGATCCCAGCAGAGCTGGAGAGCAATTTTTTTTAAATTTAGATATGAAAATCATTATTAAAAAAATATTGATTTGCAGACCAGTGAATTGATCTCTTCTCTCCGTATATTAGTGAGTAGGAGCATCAAACCGGCAATCTGAAAGACCTGGGTTTGGATTCGAGCGGAGTTTGAGATATTTTTTCACAATTTATAAATAAAAATAAAATTTTTTCAAATATTCATCTTAGACCAGTGAAATTGATTTCGTCTGTCCGTAAATTAGTGGGTAAGAGCATCAGATAAGAATCTGAAATACCTGAGTTCCGATCACAGCAAAGCTAGAGAGCAATTTTTTTTAAATTTAGAAATAAAAATCAATATTAAAAAAATTTTGATCTCAGACCAGTAAAATTGATCTCGTCTCTCCGTAGCTTAGTGGGTAAGAGCATCAGACAAGAATCCGAAAGACCTGAGTTCGGATCCCAGCAGAGCTAGAGAGCAATTTTTTTTAAATTTAGATATAAAAATCATTATTAAAAAAATATTGATTTGCAGACCAGTGAATTGATCTCTTCTCCGTAGCTTAGTAGATAAGAGCATCAGACCGGCAGTCTGAAAGACATCAATGTATTTAATACATGGTCAACAACCATAAAATCAAAAAATATTTTATTTTTTTAATTTGCTGAAATTGGATCAAAATTATAAGCTCTAAACTAATTTGTCCAAATTTCTTTTCTGCCCGATTGGCGCCCTATTAATTAGTCTGACTAATTAAAACCAAAATAAAAGACTGGAAGATATTTTTCAAAATTAGACTTTAATTTCAATATTTGAGGAAATGGACGTCTAGGAATTCAAGATCTGCATAAACGAGAATGTTTTAAATTTATTCGTAAAAATATGGATTCAACATTCAGGACCAGAAGTTAATAACGCGATTTCAAGAATTATTGTGTGCCTCGCCTCTTTCTCATTCTTAAATATAATGCTTGCATTTTTCACTCCGTGACTATTGTCTAGTTTTATTTTTCATTTATTGATCTTCTTTTTCTCTATAGGAATTTTGCATTATTCAAATCCTATGCAAGCAGATTTTAATTAATAATTTAGATTATTTTATTTTTCCAACAATCTCATCATAATGAGGAAGTTTTTTTGATGGCAGTCTTAACTTTAATAATTCAGTACAGAAGAGGCAAAAAACCTTTCAAAGATTTTGCTCACTCTACGACCTTATTAAATATTTCTTCATTTTATATCATAATTTTTTGCAGATAATTGAATGAATTACGCTTTTAATGGAACTTTTGTATTTACTTGATTATTGACTTTAGATGATAATTATTATTATATTACAGACATATTATTTAAATAATATTAAATCTGGCCTTAATACCTATTAAAATTTTGTTATTAAATCTTCCGATCATATTGGGAATTTTTACATTCCAAACAAAAAAAATACTTTTGTGAAAAATCTTTAAGTTTTTTCTTTACTTGAAACTTTTAAACCTTTTAAACTTTTGAACTTTCAAACTTTAAAATTTCATGATAAAATTTATCTCTAAATTTGTCTAAAAATTATTAATACAAGAGAATATTTTAATTGTAAAGAATGTTTCAATATATGGAAATAATTTTAGTCTTAAGATTTAGCTGCCAAACAATAATTAAAAAATTTTCCACACGCGCAATTTTTTTATTTTCAGAGCTCAAAAAATTTAAAACAAAATCTAGATATTTGAAAATTGCGAAAAATAATCTGTTTGAGAATTTCGAAAAGATGCAAGATGTTAAAAAAGTTTCTAAAGATTCTTGAGAAAATTTGAAATGATTTTTTATTTCATGAAATAAATTAAAAAAGAATAAAATAAAAAGATTATAAAACATTTCAAATGATGTACTAAAATTTCAAAAAAGAATTAAGAAGATTTTAAAGCAACATTTTTCAATCTTGCAATATTACAAAATTTGAGGAAAAATTCGTATAATTTGAAAAAATATTTGGACGAATTGTCAAGTATTGTGAAATTTTGTAAGATTTCGTAATAAAATTTTGACGCATCTTAAGATTTTGAAAAAATTTAAATTAATGAAAAAATTTTTTAAATTCCGGGATAAATTAGAAATGAATTCTTATTCCAAATAATTAATTTGAGGAGAATATCTAAAATAATTTTCAAACATTAAAGAATATTTCGAAATAAAAAAAAAAGTAAAAGTTTGAAAGACAATTTTTTTTAATTTTGCATTATTTTCAAAATTATTTAGGAAATTTTCGAATTATTTCAAAAGATATTTAGAAGTTTCCGAAATTTTCGTCAAGATTCAAAAATAACTTCAAATATCGATTTTTTAAGATTTAAAAATAAAATATTAAAGCTGTTCAAGAATTGTGAAAGGTTTCAAGAAAATAAAAAACTTTTCTTAATGTTTCCTGAGGAAATTTCAAAAGATTATTTTATTTTGAAAAATTAATTTTCAAACAAGAGGATTTTCAAATGAAATTTTGAGGCTTTTTACGAGTTTTGAAAGAAGTCAAAGTAATAATTTTTTTTTTCAAGATTCCCGGAAAAATTTTTTATGAATTTTCATTTTAAATAAATAATTTTAAGAGAAGTTTCAAAAAGATTTCAAAAATTGTCAAAAAAGAATCCGGGATTTTTAAAGACAAGTATTTCAATTTTGAAGAATTTCGCGAAAGTTTTAGGAAAAATTGAAATCATTCTAAGAGATATTTAGAAATTTGAAAAAGAATGGAAAATAATTTAGAATTTAAAAATATTTTGAATAATTTCAAACAAAATTTATATTAAAAAAAAAATTTACAATATTATAAAGATGTGCAAACATTTTTTGAAAAAAGCGAAAATAATGTAAAATTTGAGGAAATTAATAAAAAAAATCATACAAAATATAGATTCTTGAAGATTCAGAAATAATGTTTTGAATTTTTGTAAGACTTTTGAAAGGTTTCAAAGAAATAAAAAGCTTTTCTCAAGATTTCTGTGAAAATTTCTATTGATTTTTTATTTTGAAAAATCAATTGAAAAATTTTTTTTTTGAGATTTCTAAAGGCAATTAAATTTTTTTTTTTAATTTCTCAAAAACTTGAAAAAACAAAGTCTAAAAAGGTTTCTAAGTATGTTGAGAGAAAATCTGAAGGATATTGAGGTAATTTTTTAAATTTTTAAATATTTACAAAAATGTTCTAGGAAAAATTCGAATCATTTAACAATATATTTAGATTTTTTTTTGAATTTAGAAATAATTCAAAACTTAAATACACGCGGACCTGCTATATTCTCCCCTTTGCCTAGAGAAGAGAAAAGTAGCGAGCGCCATTTCGCTCCCAATCCCTGAATTATCTCGAAATCACTTACATCGGATTAGTTTTCGGTGTAAGGTACCTACACAAAGGTGCATTCTCTCCGTTCCTGTGATTATATCAAGAACTGTTACGACTATCGGAAAATTGAGTTGTCGTTAGATTCGGCGTTTAAAAACCAATCGACATCATTTTTTACATACATGTTAAAAAAAATTGTGTATCTACATCCTTTTGCACCATGATTGACAAATGTTCACAGAAAAATTAGGTTAAAAATATCTTTCAAAGAAAAGCTGATTGAAAAAAATGGAGGATAGTTTCGAATCAAGCGCAAAACAGTAATTAAGTATTTATGAAAAATTATTAGAAATTATCATTTCACAGACGCATAGGTGAGATTTTGCTGATCAGTGTTTTTTCTCTCCGATTTCAGATTAAAATGTTTTCTTAAACATACCTTTCATCCAAGATCTTTAATTAATTTTTTATACAACTGGAGGTTAAGAAGAACCACAAATAAAAAATTGCTCCTTATCATCTAGTTAGATCGAGCTTCAAAAACCGAATAAAAAATTGGGGCAGTTATTGAGCGCTTGAAGGTCGCGTTAGAGAACTCGCTTGCCTTTAAATCGGCCCTGAATTCACAAAGAGCTGGATTAGAAAAAGTGATTGCGAAATGATCTTACTGTCATCGCAAAATTTACGCAACGCATCATACTTATTTTTGAAAATGATCCAATTTCGTCTTCCATTTCAAAACATAAAAATATAAAAAAATGAATCAACTAAAGAAATCCGAATGATAAATAAGATTTAAAATAGTTGACACTACCTTTTTTTTATAGAATATTCAATATCTTCTAAAAATACTGACGAATAGTTTCAAAGATCTGCTGATTAAGTTGAGCTTTAATTAGTGAAAATATAATGCTAATTGCAAACATAAAAATTGTCATCTCTAAATGTATGTACTCAACATTCTGAAGTTTTCATTTCACTGTCAGTGAGTGGCAATACCACGTGGCTAAATACAGCTTTTGTTATAAGAAATTGAAAGAAAAGAACAATTAAGAGCCATTTTATTCGAATTTTAAATCAATAATATCCAGAATGTATAAGATCAATAAAATATAATTATTCTTTGTATAAGATATAGCACTTGAGATAGTAAATTTATTTAATTATTACAATACTAGCTATTTATCAGCATAGTTATAGAAGATAATTTCAAATAATTTCGTACAATTCATATTGCATGATTTGATTGCAACTGATTTCATTGAGATAAATTAAAATAGGCTACTTTCTCTACTATTAAGAATTCCGTTCACTAATTGTGACAAAATTAACTGTATTCGAATTGAAATAATACCAATGAATCAGACAGGTGGTACATTTAAAGTCGTAGAATCTATTAGCGATAAAATATTTTGTTTTATAAGACGTAATTAGGCGACACGTATTCTTTCAATTTGCAAAAAAAAAAGATTTTTCTCAAATTTTCTTTCCAGAGTCTCTTTTGAAATTCGTTTGAAAATTTCAAAAAAGTTCAAAATGAACAAAATGTACGGGAAATTATATTATAATTCAATTATAAATTCGGTAATTATACCAAAATAGAAAATCTTCGAAGTTTGAAATTACCGAAAAAAAATAAAACTATCAAAAATGTTTATTAACGAAATTGAAATATTCCGAAAGAAAAAGTAAAAAAAATTAAAAAAATTCCAAATTACCGAAATTTTGAAACCCGAATTTTCAAAATCCCAAAAATTTTAATTCTTTATATTAGTAAATTTTTGAATTCAGTCAATTACAGATATTTCACTTACCGAAATTAGTAAATTGCCGAAATTTTTAATTGACGACAAAATAAAAAAATATAATATTTTCTATCTTATAGAATTATATTTTATTTTATATACGAGCTGTTTGCAATTGATAACACCTTATGGAAAACTTACATGTTGTGTCATTTAGAATTTGTATAAAATTGAAATCAGTTGTGCGAGTCCACGAGATTTTTTAATTCTTTCGGGAATTTGAAATTTACGCAGTTCGAAATTGTGGGAAATGCAAATTTCGGAAATTTTAAATGTCGTGTTTTAAAATTTCAGTAATCTTAACTTTTTTAGTTTTTCTATTTTTGTTGAATGTCACTTTCTGATTATTGAAATTCGGGAAATTTTCTATTTGGGAAATTATATTGGATGGAAAATCTCATTTTTTTTATTTGATCGAACATTTTGGTAAGCATAATTGTTTTAAAAAGATCTTTTTAAATAAATATTGATTTAATTAATCTAGAAGAAATAATTATCTAATTCTGTAAGTTTTATGCAGGCCAACTCATTTTTAATACGAGCAAACTTAATTTTGAGCATTTTCTCGAAATTACTGTTGTTTATAAGGGAAATGCGAAAATTAAATTTTTGGAACAAAAATTCTCGTTGCAACAAAAATGGTTTTGCACATTCCCAACAAGCTTCTAAATTCAAATACTCATAACTTTAAAGAAAAATTTGATTTCAGAAAAAGAGAAAATTTGTCCCCCTTCAACTCAATTAAAATATTAACATTTTAAAACTATTCTTTTCCAATTCAAAAATGAGTCGAAAACAAAAAATTTATTATCCAATACAAAAACAAATTAAATAGAAAAATTTCCTCTCTTGCAAGTGAATAAAGAATACAAAAATTATCTCTTCTGATTCAGAAAAAATTTTAAATAAAGAATTTCACCATTTCATCTGAAAAAATGTCTTAAATATAGAATCTGACCCCCTTCAAGGCAATTAAAATAGTATAAACTAGCTGTGAATTAGATCTCGAGTGTTTCCACTTTGTTTGTATTTATAATTATATGGTACTCATTTCACGAGCACTTTGCTTCCCGTCAGCAGATGAATTTGCTTCCTCATACAGGAAGCATTAGTGATTTTTTTGAATAATAGACAAACAAAAGTTTTCAATTTGATCGATTTAAAAATATAAATTTACCAAAATACAAAATAATACAAAAAAATTTTAAATACAAAGACAAATCAGACAAATCAAATTTTGTATCCGAAATCATAATTTTTGGATCAGGAAAAGGGTAGGGAAAAGTTCTGTCGCACCCTATACCTTTCCCAGCTTTATGATTTCCTTACAAAAATTTTCAGAATTATTCTATTTGAAAATTTATGATCAAAAAGTCTTTTATATTCATGCGTCAACTTTGAATTATGTCGATGAAAGAAGTTTCTCTGATTAAAACAGATGTTTCAAATATTATAAATGAGCATAACTTCCTTAATCTTCAATATAGTCTGGGAGCCAAGGGCACTTTAGTGTCCATTTTAGGTCCGTAAGATTTAATGATTGATTTTTGTGCAGAATGTTCTCCTGATTCCGAATATATCGGGTGCACATGTCGAATTCCCGGTCGTTTTGTTGTTATTTGACATTTTCTGTGTTTAAATAAAAAATGTCATATCTCGGAAAGTTATGCAAGTCTGAGGTAAAATTTATTTTTATCCACTGGTTGTGGTATTTTTCATAACGTCAAGCTGGCACCACACAGTACGTTTTTTAAAAAAACAAAAAACAACAAATCTGACGAATTCCGTTTCTCGATATGTGGAGAGCCCTGAATGAGCCTCAAATTGTGGTAGGGATCACGAGTTGGTAGAATTAAATTTTTGAGAAATTGTTTAAACCATGTATGTTTAAACAATTTTTTAAAAACTTTACTTATGTTATTTCTCGAGCTTCAAATGAGCCTTAAATTATGTCGTGGGTCAAATTCAGTTTCATTCACTGGTTGTGGTATTTTCCATAACGTTAAGCTGGCACAACACAGTACTTTTTTAAATAAACAAATAAACAAAAAATCTGACGAATTCCGTTTCTAGATATTTGGAGAGCCCTAAATTAGCCTTAAATTGAGGTAGGGAGCACGATTTGGTAGAATTAAATTTTGGAGAAATTTTTTAAATAATGTTTGTTTAAACAATTTTTTTGAACTTTATTTACGTTATTTCGGGAGTCTTAAATGAGCCTTAAATTGTGTCGTTGGTAAAATTTAGTTTCATTCACTGGTTGTGGTATTTTTCATAACGTTAAGCTGGCACCACACAATACGTTTTTTAAAAAAACAAAAAAAAAATCTGACGAATTCCGTTTATCGATATCTGGAGATCCCTAAATGAGCCTCAAATTGTGGTAGGGAGCACGATTTGATAGAATTAAATTTTGGAGAAATTGTTTAAACAATATTTGTTTAAACCATTTTTTTAAACTTTACTTATGTTATTTCGGAAGCCTTAAATTATGTCGTGGTTAAAACTTAGTTTCATTCACTGGTTGTGGTATTTTTCATAACGTTAAGCTGGCACAACAGAGTACGTTTAATACAAAAAAAAAAAAATCTGACGAATTCCGTTTCTCGATATTTGGAGAGACCTAAATGAGCCTTAAATTGTGATAGGGAGCATGATTTGGTAGAATTAAATTTTGTATCAATTTATTATTTTTTTAAACAAAACAAAACAAAAATTATTAATTGAACTAATTTAATAATTACTGCAATAATTTATTTTCTACTCACAAAAAGTTTTTTTAATGTTTCATTAATGAATTCCTATGGGCGTAGTTGACTGTATTCTTTGACTTTGTAACTTCGGTTACCTTTACCATAAATAAATAGAATATTAATGTTTATGTGCTTGACAGTTTTTTCCCCATGTACGTTTTCAAACAATACGTATATTTTATGGAAAATATTAGTAAGGAAGTTGTAATCTACCCTAGCAGAATAAATTTGATCATTAAGTATCTTCTTCATCTAATATAAAATTTTCTATTTTAATATAATGACTATCATAAAACTTGAGGAAAGTTGAAATCCAAGATTAATTGATTTCTTTATATTACTCAAATGTTAAAAACAATTTAACCAATTCCAGAATAGAAATTAAGTTATTTACCGAAGCTTAATTTGCAAATATGAAAATATTTATTATTTTAGCTGATTCTGTTTTTTTTAACTTTCGAGTTGAATGTTTGCCAAACGTAAAAATTATGACAAGTGCCAATTATGGAAAACAAAAACTATGGCCAATCGTAACTAAATATTTTTTTTATTGAAATATATTATATTTTATATATTATAATTTATTATATTATATATTAAAATGGCCTTGAAATAATAAAAATAAATAGGATAACATAATAATAATAACAGTTAAATTTCATAATAAATTAGTATATTGCTCTTTTTCATCATTTTACTTCTCTAAAGTATAAATTTATTACTTTTTTAAAGAAAAAACAATTATTAATTGAACTAATTTAATAATTACTGCAATGATTTATTTTCTACGCACAAAAAGTTCTTTTAATAATTCATTAATGAATTCCTTTCGGCGTAGTTGACGTAGTATGGCCAATCGTAACTAAGAAAACTGTGGAGAATATATAATTAGGGCGATTTTTTTTCTTGCCTTTTATTTAATTCAACTTGGCACTCCTACAAATTGTTCCTTTTGCCGAGAAAATGATCTCTGATTTGTTTCAGAATTTAAGAAAAATATTTAGAGGTCATTCAAGGCCATTTTAGGGAAAAAATGCTCATTCCTAATGAAATTAACGCTATTAATTAATTATTCATTTCTGGCGCATATGAATTTTGTTCTTTGCAATTCAATAGGGAGGAGAGGACCTTTTGAAGGCAACGAAGCCAACAGGACATATTCAAGCTGCATTATGGATTCAATGTGGAATATGCACCAGAATTAATCAATTTTTATAATTTTATTGCAGGCTGTGGCGTCAACTTGGAACAGCCACGCGACTGCTGCGCTACGCTTTTCAACATATTGTCTAATCTGACGTTGAATGAACGGTAGGCATAAATGCGACAATAAGCAATGCATTGTCAAATTTGAAAAAAGAAATCCTAAAATAAGATATTAATATTCATCTTTTTCAGAACCCCCCCCCCCCCAACTACAGCTAGAAGAGGCCCAAGGAGTCGAGAGAGAGATTGAGTGTGCGCAGGGATGGGGTCAACTTTGCAAGTAGCAACTTTGTACGTGCCCAACTGTGCATGTCGATTGCCAGACGGACAACTGTGCACGTCGTTGGTCAGGCGGACAACTGTGCACGTGCACAGTTTTTAAGTGACAACTGTACACGTTGAAATTTTGACGTGCACAGTTGTCCAAGTACCATATGTGCACGTGCACAGTTGTACAAGTGACAACTGTGCACGTTGAAATTGAGACGTGCACAGTTGTCACTTGGATAACTGTGCACGTCGGAATTTCGACGTGCACAGATGGGCTCCTGTGGGCTTGGCCGTACACAAGTGTCACTTGCCCAACTGTGCACGTGCATATATGTCACTGGTCCAACTGTGCACGTGCACAGATGTCCTTTTCCCAACTGTGCACGTGCACAGATGTTCTTTTCCCAACTGTGCACGTGCACATATGAAACTTGCCCAACTGTACACGTGCACATATGGAACTTACCTAACTGTGCACGTACACATACGTCAATGTCCAACTATGCACGTTTATGTCCGTACGTAAGGGTTTATACGAGGGCGGTCCTTCATATCTACGTATAATACATTTTAAACAGTTAAAATTATTCAAACCTGGTGAAATGGAGCTACTAACATTTTTAAAGTTAGTTTGAAAATATTTTAAATATTATCTTTATGAAATTATTCCTTAAAAAATTATTATAGATATATGAAAATCTCTTTTTGTCTGATCGCCCTTGAAAACGCGTCATTTCATGCACGTGGAGCAGACGTAATGTAGCCGCTTCCAGCCCAGTGACGTTGGCCCATGTGCACCCCGCCACCGGGCCGACAAGAAAAAAAATTTTCAATAACATTTATCAAAGTTTTACTGTTGTTTATGTGATGATGTATAATGACGGGTTATACATTTGTCTTAGTCACTGGTTAGTGAAATATCAAGGTTTATTTATTTGGGTGGTACACATTTTTTTCTTCAAATTTTCTTGGTCTCACCCCCCTTCATCGAATTTTTCTCATGTTTCGTAAATTCTCTAAATTCATTTCAAATTTACTGAAATTGATACGACTGAAAAGTATCAAAAAATAAAATTCCCGTATGATAAAATTTCCGAATAATAAAACTCCCGAATTGAAAAATTCTCGAATAATAAAATTCCCGAACTGGACAATTCCCGAATAATAGAGTTCCCGATCAGTTTATAATATTACCGAATTTGAAAATTTGCTGCAGAAGCTGGCCGAATTATAAAAAATATCCTATTCAGAAAATTCCCGAATTTAAACAATTTTTTGATACATATTATTCATTTATTAAAAATACAATAATCAATTATTTTTATAAATAAAATTATTTTTAATGTTTAAAGTTTACAAAATAATTTTTTGAATTTCAAATAACAATAATTGAAAATAATTTTATTCAGAATTTTACAGTGTCGGCCATTTTATTTTTCGGGATTTTTCAGTCACTTTTTGGGTTTACATTGGATCACTTTTTTACTATTTTTAAGTAAATTAGGCCGTGGCATCTCTGAGAATGATAAATTAAACATTTATAAATTTAAATGTAAAATTGTTTCATTTCATGTATACAACTTTTTATATCAACAATGTCACAAGATTAGAATTTAGTACATTGAATATTAATGGACAAGGATAATGAAAAAATTAATCAGGGAAAGGTCAGAGAATTGTGAAAATTAAGTTTTGCGGCCACCCCGACTTATAATTGAAATATGTTCTATTCACCCTTGAAAGTGTATCTGTCAAATTTTGTAATTAATGTTTGTGAAAATTTATAAATTGAGGTAAAACTGAAAGTCAAATGTAAATGAATTGGATAAACACAATTTTTTTTGTTATTAATAAGAATAATAAGGATTCGACTAAACAAAAACAATCTACATTGTTATTAAGGCTAAAATCCAACGATAATTTTTGGTTAACTCACCCTAATGACAAAAATTGACATGGTAAAAATTTTCAAACTCTTTGAAATTCAAATCTTCAGAATGCACGGTAAATAAATGTTTATTTTACTTTTTTGCTTTGGAGCAGAGAAGTTCTTAAAAAATCTGATTCAGACACGGTGAAGTTGGCTTTATTTGATTTTTATTGTTTGATCAAAATGTTATTTTTTAGGCCAACTAACAAGTTTAATCCCTTCAGCAGTGATTCGCGGGCGGTTTCTAATATCAAAATTGAATTAAAAACATCCGGCACGTCAAGAGTTGACGACAGAGTTCAAATCAGCAGCGACTGAATAAAACAATCTTAAATGGCTCTCACCAGATTTGTTCATTTCCTGTGCAATTTCATCCCACAATTTCTCCAAAACATTTCTGCTGCTGCATTGCCATGAAACATCGAATACTCCCGTCGTCCTCTTTTATTAAAAAAAGAGGGCAGATGGAAAAAGGTGCAAATTCGAGTGACTTGCAATTTCCGAGACAGAGGAGAACAGGGCGGTATGCCTCGCCTCTTCAGAGAACGCAGTCCCTCTCATGTTTCCATTTACTTTCAACGTATCAAAACGATGATCGTGTTGCCACAACACGATCCCGTCGTTTTTCCGTAACACTTAAAGAAGTATTGGGAGAAGCAGATTTTTTTCTCAGTGTACTTGGTTCTATTTTGTTATGGAAAAACAATTATTGCTAAAAATTTATAATTAATAATAAAAGTGTTATTAATAAACAAGTATAAGTAGCGTCTTTTTGCAGCAAATTAATAAAGAGACATAATATTAGAATAAAATACCTTAAGTAAACAGAAATTAATTTAGGGATGTGTTTTGTGGACACATTTAAATATTGTCGAGTACACACAACCATAACCATACAAATAGAAGGGTGAAAACTGGTAAATGACCGGACGAAAAAGAGCGTTAACTTCTGCATAGGGGTTATAGTCGAAGAGCTGGTGACGTTTTTCGTGCAGTGGGAGTATATCGTCGCGGACCCAGTTCTCGGTCAGGACCCAATTTTCGGTCAAGCTAGGGCTAGGCAACTCTGTCGAGAGTCGATTCGTCGAAGCGTGGCTACGTTTAGGCGTAAAGAAAACCCGCTGCGGACTCCGCATGTTTTCAACCACATTTGCTGCTTGTGTAAGTAAATATTTGTATTTATGGACGATCATATTGTTAGTTAACAATATAACAATAGTTTCAAGGCACATTTCAACCTTTTTGTTGTAAAAAATGGGTGACCGCTGATTTAGTACAGTTTCTGTATGAGTGTACAATTTTCGGTCAGCAAAAAATATTCTTTCAGACTACTAATATTTACGGAAGCTTCAACAATATGTGTCGAGTCTTAGCATATCACTAGTAGTAATGCATTATAATAATGCCGGAGTCAATTTGAAGTAGTTTTTTTTCAAAGATGCATGAGTTTGAATGCATGCTTTTGAGATTAGTTTGCACAGTCAAAACATATACAAGTCATCTTTTTCAGTACTCAATCAAACTTAAATTGACTCAACTACTACTTACTACCTATCTCTAAATAAATGATTACCCGATTTTCCTAACTATTCAATTGTCCATTAATAAATAATTATACATAGGTATATCAATTTATTTCTACTTACAATGTTGGAATCACACATTCGAATCATACCTACTCCATTCTTATCATTCACACAAAAGAGGTTGGCCGAAAATTGGGTCCTCGCATGACCGAAAATTGCGGCCGGGCACGATCAAGTGATCGAAAACTACTCCCTCGGGATTATCATCTTTTATATTTTATAATTAAATCAGGTATGCTAATTGTGAAGTTTTGCTGGTCTCAAATTGTTCATAAAGGCCTATTCTTTAAACCGATTCTTCTTGAAACCGATTTTTGACACCGAAATGTTTAGAGCACTCACAATTAATAATAATGTTATTATTTATTTATTATATATATTTATTAGTACTTTTGTGGTGATACGGTGGGGATGCGACAGAGTTGGGTGACGTGGTAGGGGTGAGACGCGGGGACTTCATATTTCGGAGTAAAAGTGAGAATTTGCGATCCCGCGCGACAAATTTGGTTGAGGGAGTAGGGATGCGACAAAGTTGCGCAGGGCCGTCGCGCTGTGAACTAGAGCCATGAGAAGTTGTAAAAAACTCCAAAAATGGTTTCATTTCAAACCAATTTTTTTATAGGTGCTTTCGGGTCCCTGATTTCATATATGTTTTTTTAATCTTCAAAAACAAAATGTCCGATCCTATACGGTGATGGAAAAGCTCAAAATTTTCGATCACAATGAAATCCTGTAAATATAATATGTATCTAGAATCTAGAGTCGTAGATTTAAAATCCTTTCATTTGAATTTCCCAAAAAAATGGCAAATATATTAATAAACAATGGATCATGATTATTCAAAATATTTAAATAAAATAATTGAGTCATTGTTTATTAATATATTGGATGGAAATTATAATTGAATCGCCGGATCGTAGAAGGGCATATTGGTGGCGGGAGGGCCCCTTGGCATTTTTAAAAACATTTACAAATTTTAATTTTTTAAACATATATTCTTATTCAAATTGGTATAATCTACTTATCTAGCAAAGTAGACTCCAACATTTTCTATTTTCTTTGCGATTTTCAGGTTACACCGTTAAAAAAAATCAAACTTTAGTATTTTAAATTTTGTTTGATTTTGAAAATAAACTTTAAGTCATGAGAAAAAAGAATTATTAGAATAAATTAAATTAATCACAAGTCGAGATTGTATAAATACGTTTTTTAATCTGTAAACTTTAGAATGTCGACTACAATTAAATCCAAAAAATTAATAACATTATATACAGAGGTACAACACCGGCGTATAACGACACTTTGCATTTTCTAGTAGGTACGCTTGCGAATAACTTAAAGTGTCTTAAATTATTATTAACAATAATCATTCATTTCCCCTAACTTCATTTATCAAATAAATAAATTCATGGCACGCGCACTTTCCCGAATCTGTACAGTTTCAAAATAAAATTATAACAACGTCCACGCTGGGATTTACAAAAGTGGAATTTAGACACTTATATACATTCTTAAAAACACAGTAATATATCTCAGAACCCTTAATTCCCTCTTAAGTCCGTGTAATATTTATTAAGACATAGGAACAAAATTTTTTGCTAAAGAGCATTTCAATTTTCGGTGTATAATCTATTTTAAAATGCAAATGGAATGATTCTGCTAATATTATGCTTCGGTAGAACTAAAGATTGTTTTCAATACTTTGTTACTTTAGTTTCCAAATTATATCAAAAAGTGAGGATTCAGTAACCTATCGGCAAAGTTTTACAAAACAAATTTTTTCATTTGTTCCCCAGTGTAGAAATTTTAGTCCCGATATCTTACTGCAATGGCAATTTGTTTACAGAAAATATATTTTCATACTTAATTAACTAATTAATAGTGTAAAAGTGTGCGAACTTAGTCTAAGTCATATTAAAAATTACGAGTAAAGAAATAAATCTTTACAATATAAAAATAAAATTTCATAACATTAGAAACAATAGATCCTACTAGAAATAAAACTTAAATCTAGAGACAAAAATTTCATAGGGCCATCTGCTTGCAAATATTTTTCGGCTCTGAAGACCTGAATTAAAAATTTTTAATTGTTGACCATCCATAATTGTTAGTAGAACAATTTTGTAAAATATATTACGTAATATTTTAACGCTTTCATAGTACACATAAAACTTCATAATAAAAATCAAAGTTCTGAATATTAGACAAGATTTTAGAATTTTAGAATATTCCCTGGATGAACCCCTAACTGTCGATAAAAGTCTGTCTTCCAACGGTTTCAGAATTCAAAATTGGTTCCAAATTTAAATTAACTTTCGAGTTATCACACGATCAAATGTTTCACTGTAGACCCAAGGCCCCTAGTGACCCTTAGTTCTAAATATCCATTTGGCAAATAATCACATTAGCATTCCTTACTGCAAAATGAAAAACACAACTTTCCATCGCTTAGCTTAGTCCAGACTTAACCTGACTTTTGCTTTTTACTCGCGGTGAGGCTGAGTATAATCTTCTAAAGATGGAGACAAAATCTCGTTGTGGAAAAAGAGTCTCGATAATTCCTTCCAGCAGTACATAAAGCAGTCTTCTGTTCAACACAGGTCGTTGGAAAAGTTCGAAAACCCTTAAGATTCCACACCTGGTGGTTTCACTCCCTATGATATGTTTAAGTTCGTCAGAAAAGCAAGCGAGGAGAGCGACTTTGGCGTCAACTCGCGTCCTACTTTTCATCTCGGGACTGCGAGGAGACTTAGGTCTAGCCTTCACACCATCAGGCCACAAACTGCTTCTGCGAAATTAAATAAATTCGTAATAATATTAACATAAAATGAAGACAGGATACTGACAACTGGAGAAAGGCCAATTTTTTTAAATTTCGTTTTTAACTATGCCGATTCACTTAGTACACTCTTTATAGATAAATATTAGGAATATGTACAAATAATTTCTTCTTTTATACGAAAAAAAAAAGATTTTAAAATGAATAGAGTGTCAACTGGATAAAGATTATTTTGTTTTTCCTCCTCCGAACATATACATTTTTGTATATTTTCAAGTCCATGAAAGATTTGAATACATAGTTTCCAATTTTAAATTGCATAACTGACTTCTGGTTTGATATTCTATAAATCTGATCACTTTAAATAAAAAAATTTAATTTTTTACTGTTAGAGTTTATATTTATTCAATTTGAAACGTTAACATTTTTTACTTTCCGGCTTCTCAATCAAGTGACCATCCTGAAAAATAATGATGAAAAGAACAAATTCTTACTTAAATAAGTTCAAGTACTTGGCGACATTCTTCGGACTCGTTAATTCTGAAACATAATCTATAATTCTTCTATTTACAATATCACCAAACATGGTGCGAATAATCTGTCTTAGAAGCGTAACAATTCTGCGCCTCAGCCATTGATTTCTCACTTTCAGATCGAATATCTCGTCCATCAGGAGGAGAATTATTCGTAGTGGAATATTGTCATCTGCCTGAAATAGTTCAAAACATTGTTAATAGAATTTACATTTTAAAAGAGTGAATAGAGAAAAAATAATCTAATTTTGTAAGCCTCTTTTTCAAATTCTAGCAAATGTATTACCGATAAAGACTAACAAGGTGGCCGTTGACCGGGAATTACCCCACAATTTTGTGCACAGGGAAAAAACCGGGCATTTGTTTTTTGAAAACCGGGAATTTTTCAGATTTGTTCTTACTTTTGCAATAAATATCGTCTCGCTCATTAAAAAAAAAATGTATTTGGAATTATGCTCAGTATCGCCAACCATCTCCGTTAAAATCTCGAAAATCATTTTCTTAAGGGACGTCGCCATTTATATTCTGAAATAACATTAGTTACTTCTTTCGGCCGAATTTTCACTGTTGTTTTCCCTCTTTTTAAGGAATTCCAATTTCTTTCCCTATTTTCAAGAAAATTCCCGTTTTCCTAGTTGTTTAGCTCAAATTAGAACTGAATTAATAGAATCCAATAAGAAAATCCATCTATTTTTGTTTGAAAGTTAATTCATTTAAATTAAAAAATCTACTATCATATTTCAGGTTCAGAATTTATCCCTTTTGGTCGAAAATATAACTGTTTAGTTGAACATTCATCTTTTTGGATAGAAAATTGGTACTATTGGATTAAAAATTAACTTTTGCTAGAAAAGTTCTCTTTTCGATTGAAAGTATATTATTCTTTTTCATGGAAAAGTCTACTATTATATTTTCGTTCAGAATTCATCTGCTTTTGGTCGAAGATCTACTATTTGGTTAAAAATTTAATTATGTTGTTGAAAATTCAATTATTTTGTTGAAAATAATTTCTTTTTATTTGAAAAGTCTATTATTATATTTTTGTTACAGAATTCATCTCTTTTAGAGAAAGATTTTATTAATTCGATCAAAATTTAATTATTTTGTTGAAAATTCAACTACAGTAAACTTCCGCTTCTTTAAGGTCCTTGAAACGTGCCCGACCAATTATTTTAAAGCTGGAGGGGGCCCCACCCTTACCGCGAGTGGGCAGTTTATTTTTATCAACGACGTTCAAAAGAAAGAGAGGTATAAAGACCTTATAAGGGAGTTGCGACGGTTATACCCGGAATATTCTGTTAAGCTAATTGTCTTGATCATCAGCGCTCTTGGAAGTGCCAAGGTTTCACTGGTTAATAGCCTGAGAAGCATCCCTGCGTGTCAACAACATGCTAAGACACTTGCAGGATCTTGTGGGATCCGCAGATGATCTTAGATCATGTAAATACTTTGTGTTCTACGGTTTCACTGTCTTCACAAATGCTCACTCTTAATCCATCAGCCGGGGAATTTTTTTTCTGTCGCGGATTTTCAACTCCTTTTCGATGTTTCAGCTATATCACTTCAAGTAAATTAAACTTATCAGCTAATTTACTAATTTAACTAATTACTTGAATAACTAATAATTTAACTAAATAATTAAAACTTGACTGATTTATGTAATTTAAAAGAGATAAAACGTGTGGTACTATACGGTACCGCTAGCCGTTCATGGGTTAGTTAATCACTCTTTGTGCCTCAATTACGGCTCACCGTATGGAATCTCTTGCTCTGATAGATATTACAAATATTGAAAGACGTGATATAAATTTAATATAAAAAAGGTCGAGAATGACTCATCATCATGTTCTACTTCGAATGGTTTTTTTTCTCCAATTTATCACCTTCACTTATGGATTTTGGTTGTCTCTTATGAAAGAATGGTCTATACTACAAAGGATAAAATAATAATTTTGTCTTTAATTTAAATGATCTTTCTAATCGAAGACTGATCAAGGATTTAATATTGAAAGTTTGTAGCCGAGTACTACGAACAGCGGGCGAGGTCGTCCAAGGTTTGCTGAGGAGTGACACACGATTTTTTATGCAAAAACGGAATGGCTTTCGTATGAGAGTGTGTGTCGAAGGAGAAGCTTAATGGGTGGGCGACGTGGTCTGGGGGTTCTTGCAAGTGAGGTGGTGTGCATTGCATAAACTCCATCTTCATTATCAATTGCCTCTTCAGTTTCCCTCTTCCAAATTTTAGAAAAAGAAAGTACTTCAAGTAGTTTTTAGAGTAGAAGTATTATTTCAATGAAGAAATTCCTTTCAATTATAATAGAAAACTTTTTTACATTTTTCGTTGTGAGATAATCTTTTTTTAGTTGAAAATTCAACTACTTGGTTAAAAGTAAAACTCTTTTGTTAAAAATTAATTTTTGTTGGTTGAAGATTCATCATTTTAATCAAAAATTCATCTGGTTAAAAACCCAGTGTGCACCAAATTTGACGCCTTTACGACATCGTAAAGACACCTTAACGACATGGACATAGAATGTCGTAAAATTGTCGTAAAGATGTCGCAACGATGTCGTAAAGACGTCGTCAAATTTGATGCCCACTGGACTACCTTTGCGCCCATACTTTCGTCATTGCATCAGTCGATCGTGGAACCGATCACTTTTGCCGCTTCGTGCCAGTCCCTGAAATCGCATTCCCTTCGCGGTATGCGAAGAAAACAATATGTTAACCAAGTGTGGGACTACTCGAATCCCACCGAGCCTGGAGCGGCGGCGCGAGCGATGCGAGCGCTGTAACTTCATGCTCGTTGGGAATCTCCTAGTTTCTCCACTCAATTAGCAGTGTACTATTCGTTAATACCCGCGCGGAAAATGCGATTTTGGGACCCTGGCGCGAAGCAGTAATAGTGATCAATTCCAGGATCGATGATGAGTCTCTGATAAAACTCACTTTTCCACACTAGTGACGGGATGGATATATTAGACTTTTAACCTCAATGCTAGGACTCGGCTCGAAGGTTCCCAACGAGCATGAAGCTGCCGCGCGAGCGTGGTAACCATGCGCGTTGGGAATCGGACCCCAGTCCACTTCGCCCCAGTCCACTACGCGCGTCAACCTCCTATTAATGTTTTTTTTATATAAAGTTTTAGTAAGGTATCTTAATAATTAGTTTATATTTTACGTTCCAATTCAATCAAATTCAAAAATTTATTTTAAAAAATTAGATATACTTAGGTCGTTGCAAATCCATTCACAGTGATCTAAAAAAGTCCGAAAAAAATATAATTAGTTAAATACACAATTTTAATATATTTAGCATCGTTCTCATAAATATTTCTTTCCAAGATTTTTGTTATTTCTTCCTTACTATAATTAATATTTTCAATGTGAATTTAAAACTACACTCTTCCGTAGAGCGAAGTAAAAATGCTTAAATTAATTGAATCGTTTTGTCGACATTCAAAACTAGTAAAGAAAAAAAATTTGCAATCGGTTAATATCTTCTGTTCTCTTTTTCAAATTTACAATCTAAAAATTCATAAATAAATTTGTCTTATTTAAAATTTTTTGAAGATGTACAAAAACATGTATTTTGGATTTCTTCAGCTTCAACCAATGAAACATGTTATTATTTTTTATTCATGGGAAATATTTTTTTCTTGGTGTTTATAACGTTCCAAAATCGCAAAAAAAATGAAATCCCAAAAATCCTAAATCACGGCAAAAGTTTTTTCCGAAAAAGCAAAATGATAAAATGTCTCTTTGGTTCAAGCTGAATAAATTTCAGCTTCGACATATTCAACTTTTTTTAAATGTGAGCATATGACTCAATAAAAAAACATCTTTTTGCACATTTCAAAAAATTGTTATTGAGCAAAAAATGTATGTTTAAATTTCGTAATTTTTCATCATTGTTCACTAGTAAAAGCTGTAAATATAACTAATTCGTCAAAATTTTTGAACCAATAGGACAAATTCATAAATAATTTATGTAAGTGCTATATAATTGCTTTAACTATTATTCAATAATGGGTACACTCACTAATTTCAGAGAATTTTTCACGTAATTCAAATATTGTATTTTCAAATATCGTATATTTAAAGAGAAAAGAGGAAAAAGGGTAAGTTTTTTGCGAATAGGGGGGGGGGATGGGGAATTTAAAAAAAAAAGGGGAAACTAAGAAAAAAAGGGGAAGACTGTGCACCCTGTAAAATACATCAATTACAATACGCTTAGGGAGGGTCTCGATGCGGATAAATGGAAGAAAGATTAATGGAAAGGGTTTAATGAAAAGGGAGAGAGTAATATGCAGGGATGGAGAGGGATAAATGAATAAGGGACGCTATGAAAGCCTTCGTGGAAGGCTCTAAAACACCTCATGGGAGGCCTCCTCAAAATTTCTGAAACAGCGGCTGCGGCGACAACTTTTTATAATGTAAAATTACGTAAACAAAATCTGCTCTTACGATGCATATGTAATGATATTGTACATAACGTATAGAAGCATGAAGCATTGATAAACCTTTCCATAAAAATGATTTTCCTTGCTGGTGGCCTAGTACGAAGAACTGATTGTGTTAAATTTAATAGTACGACCCTTCCAGAAATAATAAATTGAAGAAGATTCAGAACGATTCACAGTTGTCAAACTTTCAATCGTTTTCAATCGTTCCTAATCGGTGTACCACTTGTTAATTGATTTCAATTATTTTCTATTGTGTATAGAGATTATGTTTCCATTCCTAATGTTCCTAATTGTTTTCAATCGGGGCGGTCACGAACAGATAGGTCATAGTGGGACTCAAAAAACCATTAAAAAGATAGGGGAAAGTTTTTATTGGAAAGGGTTAAAAAGAGATGTGAAAAGTACACTGAAGACATGTGATCTATGCCAGCGAACAAGCCATTCAAATTTAGCAAAGGAAGGCGAGTTCCAACCTATTTTCCCAATGAACCAAATGAATTACTTTCAGTCGATTTTTATGGACCCTTACCAACTAGTAGGTCAGGGACAAAGTACATATTTGAACTCAAAGATGTTTTCTCCAAATTGGTGACGTTATATCCAATTAAACAAGCAAATACCAGAACCTGCTTGGCGGAGATAACTCTGCACTATTTCCAAAAAATTTTGAAACTAAGAAGAAACATATCAGATCACGAAACCCAGTTCAATTCGCTAAAATGAAAGGAAACATTGATAGAATCAGTAGTGAAAGTAGGTTTTTCGAGTATAAGACATCCACAATCAAATCGTGTGGAAAGAACTATGAGAGAATTAGGGAGACTTTTCAGAGCATACTGTTCCACTCGCCATACAAATTAGGCAAATTATGTTGAACGAATACAGAATTGGATAAACTTTACTGAAAATGTAAGTACTGGTTATTTCCCACATGCCCTACATTTTGGCAGTGCATCAGAGAATGAGATGCCCAAAATGATAGAATTGTCACTTGAATCAAAAGTGCCAAGAAAGATAATTTTGGAACATGCAAAATCGAGAATGAATAAAAAAGCAAAGTTAAGAGAAAAACAGCAAAATAAAGTTTCCAAAGTTATCCTAAGGGCAGGTGATCTAGTATTGTTGAAAGCGCCTCATATATCAAAAGGTGAGAGAAAGGAAGTGCATAAATTTTGACATATTTTTTCGGTCCTTATAAGATAAATTCAGAGGTTCACAGGAATGCATTTGAGTTGACAGAAATTTATGACGAGTGGATAGTTGAAGGGATATATAATAGAAAAAGCCTAAGAAAATATTACCAAAGGAAAGAAAAGTCGGTATCCTGATTCTGTCAAAAAACTGATTATATCTTGAGGACAATATAGGAAATCCTATGTAAATATAAAAACTTCTAGTGACTATAAAAAAGGCAGAAATATAGGACGAATAGAGAATAATAGACTTGAGAATAAACAGGAGATTGTGATATTTTTAAAATGTAAAAGGACGAGAAAAAAAAATTAATTTCATAATCCTATAAATATATATGTATAGAGAGAGAGGTAAATGACAAGGAATAAACCATAGGCTGACCGGGTCGGGTGTATAATTTTAAAGCCTTCTCACTAACATTGATCTGGCTCATTTATAAAGGTTGTGTTATTTGGGTGTGTCCTGATACAATTTGGATTTACCCTGGCAAATCTTGTGTTTGCATTTTGTGGGAAAGCCCTCGCACCTCCAGCAACGACAACTCACCTGAAGGGCCATTGGAGAACGGAGTTGGGCACCTTTTGGTATTCATCACGACCAACAAACAAAGAATCACCGTTCGAGCAGACTTTTTATCGTTATGGGTCAGGTATTTGAGAATATTGTTTAGAATTGTGTAGAATCAGATCAAGTGATTGAACTTGCTAAATCGGATTTTTGAAGTAACCTAAGTGCAATATTTCGAGATGTCAGTCACAATTTTAATGTGTGAGAATTTTGCGAAATAGAAAAGAAATCGTCCCAGAGTTTTCTGATAATCTTTTGACCATCAAACTGTATTTTCAAAATCCCTAAAATCTTCTATAATAAACCTGCAATCCTTGATTACTTAAACTTTTGTGAATATTTGTTTTTTTATTTTTGAGAAAAATAAAATGTCACTTCCTCGATCTTCGCCCGGTAGGCAAAATCAATCACTTCAGTTTTATCGGTAACCTCACTTGATTGCCACAATAATATTATTGAAAATAATGAATCTCGCGATGAAGAAAAATATTGAAAAAACTCTCACGTTAGCAGATATGAATCTTTCTGATTTTTCATTAGAGCCGATTTGGTATTGTCTGAAAATTATAAATTTTGCTGTCTTGCATTTGTCTGAAAAGCTTTCTTTACATGTTCAGAAAAGATTTATCATGATCACATATAATTGCATATTTACATATAAAATTCCACAACTTTTCGAGAATCAATGCTATTTATATTTTATATATGTAGACTTTCTGTACAGAATATTTCATTTTCACGTCGCTTTCACATGAAGAAAGGGTGATTGTCTCAAAATATTCAATATTTCTATTTACATATTCATTTTTTATTATACAGAAATACATGACCGTAAGCGACACGTTAAAAGGTCTTTCTCACGAGCTTCTTTAGAATTCTTAGGTAACATTGAATCGTCAAAAGAAAATGAATTTCCTGACAAACGGAAGAGAATCCGATTTAATTGCAAAGAAAAAGCTTTAATTTCAATAGAGTTCATTCGTGAACCTTTGGAAATTGTTTGCAAACATGGAATAAGTGAACGAACTGGAAGAAATTGAAAGCAGAATAATGAGAAAATTTCCGATTCAGCAAATTTGAACGCAAAAAGAGCGAAGAAGACAATTCCAGAACAAATTTTAGACGATAATTCGTATGCATGGTTTTTAAATGTCCGAATTCGGGGCTTTTTCATAACTGTATCTTAGTTTAGGCAACAAGCTCTCACACTAAACCAAGATTTGGATGAATAGAAAAATTTTAAAGCTTCTGAAAGCTGCTTGCATAAATGGCAATTGAGAAAAGAAGTCCGAAATCTAGAAATAACAGGAGAAAAATTGTCAGCTGACTTTAGAGGTGCTGAAGAATACAAAAGTCAAGAGTTTGAAAGAATATTGGCTATCAAGCAGTTCACAAGACAACAAGGTTTTAAGTTTGACGAGAGTAGTTTGCTGTTCAAGCAATTACCGCCAACAACACTTGTACAGAAATACGTGACTCAGGTATCAGGAACAAAAAGGCAAATGGAACGTGTAGCCATAGCAGCTTGCTGCAATGCGGATGCTTCGGTGAAGCTGCCTCTGGTCATGATAGGTAAAGCGAAAAATCCTTGTTGCTGGAACAAGAAGAGTAAACAAAACTTGCCCGTTTGGTATTGGAATCAATCCAACGCGTGGGTGGAAAAGTTGATTTTCGAAAGGTGGTTCACTTAATAATTTGTTCCACGAGTTGAGAACTTTTTGCAGTCTGAAAATCTCCCTTTTTCTGCTGTTTTACTGGTTGTCTATTGTAGAGCCCACAAACTTTCAAAAATTCAGCCACTTGACCAATTCATTCTTCAGGCGTTAAAATTAAATTTTCAAAGGAATCTGGTAGATTCAATCTTAGACGCCCAGAAAAAAGGAATTTGGTTGCCGCAGTATTTAAAAACCATCGATTTGGAACATGATCTCTCACTTTTGGACACAAGCATTGGCGCTGAACCTACAGAAATAAATCTTCTCTCTGCCAAGAAACAAACTACCGACAAGTCGTTAAATCTCATCAGAGGCATTGACAGTTATAGCGCGATTTCCGCAGAAGATATATCAGGATGGATGGAGGACTTAGGCACTTTAGATTCGCGTCATTTGCAGCAAGTTCACTCAAGTTTGCTCCATCAATCAATAATTTAGTATTTTCATGAACTTTGCAAACACAAATGGAATGTGTTCCACTCGCGCTTGCAAAAATACATTCCTTTGGTCGCAATTCTGGAAATTTAGAGAAGCCAATTTTTAGATCCGGAAACTTTTCTTTAAAAGTGGCATAAACTTCTTTTAAATTACCTAGAATTAGACGTTTTTGTATCAGTTTTCGTGAACCATCATGCTGTTTTACAGATATACAGTCTTTTCCCCCTGGCAACTGTCGACTCACGTTGCATTCGTAGTAAAAATTTCGAAAAATTTTGACAGTTTCTTCCGACAACTTCTTACCTGGCCTAGGAGTTGGTGATGATCTAATACCATTTCTCTCATGCTATTGTATTGCCTTACGAGCTTAAATATATGGTACTTTAAACTCTGATTCTATCTTGCGAATTCTCCAACCTTTTGGTACCATAGTCAACAGTTGAACGGCATAAGATTTACTTGGCTTTTATCCAATTCTTCTTTAATTTCGTTAGTAAGTTCTTCTATATCTTTTTTACTACAGTCATCTTCAATACAATTAAATACCTTTTTCATTTGAACGTCAAGAGCTATCTTAATCTCGGCTACCTTCTTTCTTTGCGTAGTTCGTGTTTGAAGATCCGTAGTCCTTCTAATAGATGGAACTCTGAAGATTTGAAAAATTTCATTCAATTTAGAAATATTGTCTTCTCTTTCAACGTCATATTCTAAATCTTCATCGAAATAATCAGCAAATGGAAGTAGATGTTCAGCCTGATCAAATTTAATCTCCTTAGAAAACTTATCACTAGCTTCAGGCAAGTTTCCAACCTGTTTGAATTCCATTGCATCAGAAGAACTTTGGATATGCATCACTTGAATATCAGATCTATGATTTGGAATTTATAAGCAGCATGTATCACAAATATGATTGTCCGAGCCAACTAAAACTGTTCACTAATTAATTTAGAAACAAGACGGAGTTTTTTCACATATACTTTATTATGGATCTTTTTTTTTCAAA
The DNA here is from genome assembly GCA_011634705.1 of Andricus grossulariae. Classification (NCBI taxonomy): domain Eukaryota; kingdom Metazoa; phylum Arthropoda; class Insecta; order Hymenoptera; family Cynipidae; genus Andricus; species Andricus grossulariae. The sequence goes on along the minus strand of JAABKJ010075445.1, from coordinate 13,817,821 downwards.
AGGATTGAAACGACGAGGTATGAGTGGTTGTGTCATTTCCTCTAATAACTTGAATCTAACTCTGGAAATCCTTACAATCTGGGATGCGAGCTGCCAAATATATAAAATAGCATTGCAAAATATCTGAAGCCTGTAGGAGCATGATGGTAGCCGCGGAAAAGTGTTGTTAATACTGAAACAAAAGAGCTTCAACATGGTATAACTTCCGTAATTTTGAAAATTTTCGAAAATCCTCAAGGGCTTGAATTTCTTTTGTATAGCATTCCATTTTCACAAAGTTTTATTAAAATCGAACAACCAACTGCAGATCCTGACATTTCTGACGTGTACTCATATATTATATAATCATAACGTAGTACCCTAAAGTATAAAAATCTCAACTTGACCACGAAATTATTTCCAGCCTATTTTTTCTCCTGCACGACTTTAAAGAGTGTAAAAAAACTATTTTTTCAAAAGAAAAAAAAATGGTGAAGCAGAGTTTTTTCGAAAAATCAATGTTAATGTTTCTTTTCAAAAAACAGAAAAATGAAAATTCACAATGAAAAAAATGGTGAGGATAGTCTTAAAGTACATACATAAAAAAAAATTTCCAAAAACTATAATAAATGTCCAATCGGATAATCCTAAAAGAAGTTACACTAACGCGAAGATGAAAAGGCACCTAAAAAAGTGAAAACTTCAGGCCCCTGTTGATAACCTTTGACAACCGGTTGATGAATGGATTTTAAGGTTTAGTGAATTAATACAGGCCCACAAGAACTATAATTCGGACAAGTTTAAACCCGATCAGAAAAAAAAGACAATAATTTTAGGTGGAAGCACTTCACGTATTCATATCATTGTCTTGTCCATATAAAAACTATACATAACTTTTTCATCTGGAAAGTCTACTGTTTTATTCTTGGGTTCAAATGCATCACTTTTGGTTCAAAATTTAACTCTTTTGGTTCAAAATTCTTCTAGTTTCCGGAAATCTAAGTCCGGAAATCACGACGAATATTTGATGAATCCCAAGTACTGCCCTCCACACAGAAAATGACTCTGACTAGTGCGCCTAAAATGAACTGGGAGGGTACTGGGGGATTCATGGGCCTCCACCTAAAGATCGGGAATTCAGTTATAAGCTGTACCAGCGGACGGACGGGAACTGTAACTGCACACTGAATGCTAAAAGAGGTAAAAGGCAAATGCTTCAATTATCAAAAAATATTGTGCGTATCCATTTCTTATGATAAGTAAAATAAAATAATGATAAAGAATAAACATGTAACTTTATTTTGCAACATATGAATAAGCAATCCCGATCCGAGGTACACAAATTAATAACACATACATTTAATATAATAGAATTCAATATAACATAGAAAAATTAGCATTTTTGACACGCTTCAATCCAGCACGGAGCGTGGGACAAGTGATCAGAGTGTATTCGTTAAATTCGAGCGAGATTTAACAGTTGCTGGGTGGCCGCTTCAATCGAGGAAAAAAATTCCCATTTTTTTCCTGGTTCGCAAAACTAACTAACGTTAAACAGCAACATTTTTAATTTGCAAGCATTATAAATTCAACAGTTCAAAGAGTTCTGGGTGAAACAACACAAATGTACGCTGCGCTATCATTTACAATGTTCTAAATTGATAAAAAAATCAATGGAAAATTTCATAATTATATAATTTAAGGCAATTTCAAATTAAAAACATGATTGATAAAATTTTTGTTAAACTGCAGCCTTTTTAAATGATGATTTGAATTACTCTAATTTTAAATCGTTCCAAATTAAGGGCATGCTCTACTGTGACCACGTGACCAAACCAGTCCTCGGTTATGAAATGTTTTTTTGTTGTTCACCATGTCCAAACGCACTTATATATCGCTTTCAAAATTTGGAATATAGGAAATGAGACAATAAAATGCGTTTGTATATTTAGTTTGAGTTATAATTTTGAAAAAAATTATCCGTCTAAAAAAGAAATAAGTAAAATCAATTTCAGTTTTTTTTGGTGCTCACTGCGTCCACACGGATTGACATATCGTGTTTAGAATTTGAAAGATTCAATAAAAAGCACTAAAGAACGTTTGTATGCATCAATATGATTATAATTTCAAAGAAAGTTTATTTATAAATTAATCAAATAGGTCATAGGATATTACCACTCAAGTTGTAGAACTTTGTAGGTAACGTTTGGTTTGATACATTTCAGATTTTTGGATTCGCGTATGTTGATCACTGACACAAATTTCGGACTCAATCGTCCAAACATTTAAAAAAATCAATATAAACAATAACACTTGCACATTCGTTGCAAAACAATAAATAAGTATCTGAGGGCACGTAACCTGTCATTATTTTTGAAGCATTTTTAGCCATTTTTAGCGGAGAAAAATACACTTCCAACGTCGATAAAGTAGATGCCTCGATTTTTTAAAAATGTTTTTGCTATCCTCATGGCTAAACGCAATGACATATCGATGAAGATATAAGCTGTCAAAAAGTGGTCTGGGTCAAATTGACCCAGTGTGACCTTTACGTTCGAAAAAATAGGTGTACCTTCGAAGGGTTAAACAAATTTAACTCATTTAAACAATTATTTATTCCCAAAAAATGTAAAAAACAATCGTATTTTCTTATTAAAATGTAATAGTTGGTCATTGTTTGGAGTATTAATTTTTTTAAACATGAGGTAATTATTTAAACAATGTCTTATTGTTTATTCTTCAAATTTCTAAAAATTTACCCAGAGATGTCGAGTTTTTTCTGAAATTGGTATCCTATGCTACTTTTCGTAAAATAATTATATAATTTTGAGGCATTTCTTCTAATTCTTAATAAATTTATATTTTTTCAAATACTTTTGATTTGCTTAAGCAGTTTTTTTCGATCCCTTAAAAAAAATTAAATAAAATAAAATACATATAACTATTTTTCTGAATGTATAGTGTAGAAAAAGAATATATTAACCATTTTTTAATTATTTAAACGAATATAATTTGTTTGAACAATTACTTTTCCTACACTTTTTTTTAAATCGTATTTTCTGAATCAAATATAATATTGAATGATTTCGAGGAGGCTTGGTCTTGCCAGGCTTAACAATTGTTAAGCACATAAAACAGTAGTAAATGATACTGCTGAAAGAGGTGTTAACTTAATATCGGACTTTAAATGCTTGATAACAAGAAATGAGGACCAAAAACAGTACTTACTGCAAGTAGCAAAAAATTATAGAGAACAGTTTCCAGATATCAGAAAGAAAACATTGCCTTCTGCCAAAAAATAATATTTTGTGATCAGCGTTGTAATTAGACTGCATATGAAATGGATTTAGATTATATTTTATGATAGCATTTTGAAGTCTTATGAATATCAATCTGACATACTGGAAGACACAAAAAATATATATTGAAATATATTGTACGAAAATAATTCTATGTGTAATATTTTATATTATTGATCGACATTTTTTAATAGAAAATTGCTTAAAGGAATAAAAATTGTTTGAACAATGACAGGACGTTTTTAACAGAATTTACTACTCCTCGAAATCATTCAATATTATGTTTAATTCAGAAAATACGATTTGAAAAATTGTTTTGGAAAAATCATTGTTTAAACAAACTATATTTGTTTAAACAATTAAACAATGGTTAATATATTCTTTCTATACACTATACAGTCAGAAAAAGAATTATATGTATTTTATTTTATTTCATTGTTTTAAAGTTATCGAAAAAAAACTGCTTAAGCAAATCAAAATTGTTTAAACAAATAGAAATTTATTAAACATTAAAAGATATGGATCAAACTTATATAATTTTTCAACAAAAAGTAGCATAGGATACCAATTTGAGAAAAAGCTGGACATCTGTGGGTCAATTTTTAGAAATTTTGAGAATAAACAATAAGTAATTGTTTAAATAATTTGGGGCGCTCTGGGGAAGGGGAGGAGGGTTGCTTAAAAATAAAAGTTATTAGTATGGTAATATTTCATAGGTACTTCTCTTCAACCCCTAAAAAAGTTGAAACGTTTCGATCAAACCCTGAAGAATGAGTTCAATTTTTCGAAAATCCAAAATTTCCCCGTGTTAATTAAATGGGATTTTAAAGTGCCCAGTGGCACGTGATAATATTCGAATTTCGAAAAAAAATTAGGGATTTTTTTTCTCTGGAAATGGAAACTTTTTGGATGGGCCTTGCCCTCTAGGGTGAAAACCATTTTTTGGACGACCCCAGCAGACACCTTCGAGATGGCAGCCAAGATTTTCAGGAAGGCCATCAAATCTACTAATGAAACTCATTGTCGACTCATTAGAGTCCGAAAGGCTGGTGAGATACACTGGTGAAACGGGAAGCTCGAAGAGCTTCGCAGGGAAGCCAGAGAGAGCTTTAGACGTGCCAGTCGTGGCAAAACGGATCAATATTAAAGGTCAATCGATTCGTCTCGAACCAAGGAATCTCTTTTATTGTTGCATCAACTTTGAATTATGTTCAAGAAAGAAGTTTTACTATAAACAACTTGCATTTTCAAACACGAGGGCTGTTCCATAAGTCAGTGACTTTTCGACTAAAAGATTTTTTTCGTCAAATGAGCATTTTACTTCTCAACATAATCTCCTTTTAGTTCGATACCTTTAGTCCAGCGTTGTTCCAATTTTTTTATTCCTTCCAAATAATAGGTTTTCTCGAGGCCCTCAAAATAGGCGTTTTTTTCGGTGATGACCTCTTCATTCGACAAAAATCTGTTACCGACCGACCATTTCTTCAGAAAGACTGGAAACAGGAAATAGTCGCAGGGAGCTAAATCTGGAGAATATGCTGGATGAGGTAGCATTTCGTAGCCCAATTCATGAATTTTTGCCATCATGACTATACACGTGTGCACCCTTGAATTGTCCTGATGGAACAGCAATTTTTTCTTCGACAAATGCGGTCGTTTTAGCTTCAAATCAATATCGAGTCTGTCCAAAAGCTCTGAATAATATTGGCCGTTAATCATTTTACCCTTCTGAAGGTAATGGATGTGAATGATACCGCGTCCCAGATAGCACAAAAAATTCGTTTAATATTTCCAGAAACTTGTATTTCAAGGTTCGGAATATTGCACTGAGAGGTTAGGGCAAGGTTCGTAGAGTCATCAAAATGTCCGCTTGTCAGGTAATGTTGCCAATGTATATTGAGGGAAGATTGCCTGGCAATTTTCCTGAAAGTTTCGGCAGCAATACTTGGACAATATTTGTTGAAAACATTCACGCAATGTTGAGAAAAATGATTCAGAAAATGTTATTAATAAATAATGTAGACAGGCTCTACAAAATTATTTCAAATAATTCAAAATTGCGTTGGTAATTAAATAAGAAAGGAAATGAATAATAGTTGATAAATTTTTAATACTGTTTCAATGAGAAATACATTTTGTGATCATTGTTAAGACAGAGTCTTAGCAATGAAGCGCTGATATAGGCCTGTGCAAGATAAAAAGTCTTACATGAAACTTCGATTATGCATTAACACAAATATTAACTTAGATAAGCGACTTTCTATCTCGAAAAATTATAAAACAAAGATTTCAAGTTGTTAGTTGAAACAAGATTTACAACGCCGGTACTTATTAACAATTGTGTCCAAAGGATGTTTTGAACACCGGAAATATCGCAGTGATGATAATAAGCCGAAGTTACATATGATCAAAAGGGTTAGCCGAAAATAAAAAAATCTACAATTTGAAATCGTCACTACGGGAAAAAGTAGTGCATTGAGATCCTAATAAAGTGTAATTAACTTGAAAAAAAAAGAATCGAATAGATAAGCAGCTTGATTACCTGGAATTGAAAAATATTGAAAAATTTAATGTTTGCCGGCTTTTTACATTATGGGCCATGACCCATAATTCGAAATTTAGAAATTACAAATTAGCTGTATTTCCAATTTCGATTTCTGGTTCTGGGCAATCATTTTTTTCTACTTCATTTTTGTCACTGAAAAGTTGTCAAGTAACCCAAAATATTCTCCTAGTTCAGAACTATGCCGCCAGGTGCGCAGAGTTTATGGTCTCACAATTGAAATGGATTCTCCAGTCTTTAAGTTAGCCATACATTTTCACCACAGGTATAATCTGAAAAAATGTGGTAAATTGTTCTTTGAATAAATTAATATTTTATTAACTCTGTGTTACGTGTTTTCTTTAAACAATATGTCGCATCTTAGAAAGAAATATATATTTATTTCCGTTGCCAACAATTTCTTTGCTTTGAACTTAGGCCATACTTCTTTACATTACGGAACTCACCTAACCATATCAAATACTTATTATTACAGTCAATAAAAAATCTATTTCTCTCAACGAATATTTCACAGTGTTAAGTAAATTTTTCGATGTTTTAAGCATAGCGTTCCTTAGATACAAACAAAACATTTCTTTAAAGTAAAGAAATATTTCTTCAGCCGCATTTCGCTCTACCATTTCTTGGAATCAAAGAAATTTTCTTTGATTCGAATAAGTTTTTTTCTCAGTGTAGAAACTCACTATCTACGTTTTGCCGTAGGGTTTGTTTTTACCTCTGCACCGTAACGCCACATCGATCCTTACATGAAACTGTAGGTAGCAACTTTTTTCATCAGGACGGCAAAATAATATCTAAAATATCGTAATGTTTTAGTTTTCATTCATTCAGAAACGACAGTACATTTCTATCTATAGCATTCAAAAAAATTGTCGTAGAAAAGCTCCTACCTAGTTTATGAAAGGAGGGACGACGTCAATTTGAAGTAAAAGAAAAAAATAGAGTATAACTTCTGAATACGTGACCGGCTCCGAAGAAAGAGGTCTAATGCCTAAAAATGTTACATATGTTTTTATTTTTGTACATGTTTGTTATATTTTTTTAAATACTGCTACGTAAAGACCTTCTTGACGTTAAAAAAATATCGCAAAATGAGGATCACTTATAAGTACCTGATAAGTATCGAATGACGTGTAGTGTGTCAAGACTCGTTAACATAGATTAAACAGAAAGTGCGATGAGAAAAAGATGGAATAACTAGATTTTGGGGTCACGTATGCGTTGGCAGGCTACTATTTGATGATTTGAACGTTCACTTGCATAGAATGATTGATGATTTCAGTCAAATAATTGACATTAGTATCAATTTTTCCTATACCCGAACGAAACTTTCGTTCCATTTCGTTACTGACAACTAAACAAAATAATTTTGATTCATTAATTAATTTAATTTCAGGTATTATCTAATTTCGTCCAAATCTAGAAATAGCAGTTCAAAGTTTAGAGAAAAATGATTTTTTTCTATCAATAACGAGATGGAACGAAACTTTCGGTCGGGTCCCTGGATCTATGTATTTATGAAATGGGATGTTTCTTTTCCAAAGTAGTTTATTGTGCTGAATGCAAATCTGATCTTCATTTTTTTCCTTCAGGTAGGGGTTTTGAGATTTTTAGGTTAAACGATTTTGTTTTAATCACAAATTGCGCTATAAGTGAGTGTAGGGTAGTGAACCAGTGGTCAACCACTTTTGATTAGCTTCGTGTTCAATGGTATTGGCTAAATGAAGACTGCCGTGATATTTAAGAAAGCAAAATCAACAAAAAATCGAGAATGAGTTTTTTATATAGTTGGAATCGTAGAAAAAAGATACATCCATTTATGAAAATCCTTTTTTTAAATTATTAATGTGATTCAAGATAATGTTTTAATAAATATTGTGAAAAAGACGGATGTACAATTCTGGCGAGAGTTTTTAGTAAGAAAGCAGGATCTGCAGAAAATTGTACGGATGTGCACGAAGTTGAACATGGAGCCCCAAATACGACACATAGAATTACGGAAGAAGCCTTTTTGCCGAACACCGAACGGGTCTCAAGGGACGTGATATTTTGTAAGAAAGCAATAAAGAGATCCAGCTCTGTTCAAGTTATAGGACCTCAGAAAAAAAGAATGTTAATATTGAAAAGGCAGCATCTGCAAATAAAATAATTATTAATTGCAAAATTAACACACATAACTGTCCGAATATTATAATATTTTTCCCATAGTTTGAAATTTATTTACAAAAAATACGAAGTGAAAACGGAATCAATGAGGATTCAAAAACAAGTCTTAAATTAACTACATCCTTCCTTCAAAATATAATAAAATAAGTAATAAGCTCCGAAAAATTGTACGTTGAATCGATAAAATTTGTATTGAATCAACCAAAGAATGTGCAATTATTGAGATAAAAACAATATGATTAAGTCAACTGAAAAATTATTTCAAGAAAATGTGTAAAATTTCATCACAAGCTTGCTTGATTGACTTAACGAAAGAAGAATCTGTTTGCAGCCTGGCGCGCGGCTGGTTTCGCTTTGGCGTGCTGTTCTGGCATCAGTGTCTGGTATAGCAGATCCTGGCCCAGACTGGTCATGATATACTCCAGAAAAAAATTTAATAACGTAAAATGGTACTAAGTAGGTGCCTGTAATAGTTTTACACTATATATCAGCCCTTTCTGGGAGAATATACTGCGAAGACGTCACAACATTTCAGGAGACACACTGAAATATTAAAAACATAACCTCCTGTCGTATAAGCTTGCATGCTTGCATGTTTGGGCGTACTTGTGAATCGTTCAAATTTTCGATTGCTAAATTTCAAACATAGTAATAATTCGTTCAATTAAATAAATATTTTCTAAAATTAATCAAACGAGCCAACCTTAAATTTTAGTTGACTAGAGTAAATGAATTTGGTTTTTAAAAATTGCGTTCACTTGTCCAAGCTTTTTTTCAAGTCATAACCAAATCCAGCCAACCAAACATAATTTTATTGAATTAACAACAAAATATATTGTACGTATTTAATTATATGTAATAATAGTTTACAATAAAATTATTTCAAATTTTTCATACATTCTGCTTTCTTGCGAACACCAAGGCTGTTTTCCGCGGATTGGTGTTCGCAAGAAAGCAGGATCTGCAGATCCGTTCTTTTTACGTGATTTCGGTAAACATTTTTTACCTGATCTACATTTTTGACCTGATCTGCATTTTTCATAACAAATTAACAATTTATTTAAAATTTGTGTAGAATTGAGAAGATCATATGTAAATTACCTAAGAACAATAAAAAAAAATGTTGAAGTCATTTAAATAAGCGGTCGACAAACGAATAATTATTTGAACAGTTTTCATCGATTATCTCCATTTCCTCTTTTTATAGATCTTACTTCCCTAATATCACGGGAAATATGCTCTTGCGTTGCTCATGAGATGGAAGTTCTCGTGCACGGAGAAAAATGGATGGTCAAAGTAAGAGGGTCAAAATTTAGAGAGCCAATCCGTTGTTTTATATGGTCTAAAGAACCATCCAGAATGTTTTTGACATAGTCGGAGAGGCTCTCTTTTTATGACCAGTCTGACTGTTATAAGAAATCCAGACTCACTATTAGGAATAAGCAAGGTATCCTTTCAGGATGGTCAGTACAATCATCTTGTTTTCACTCATTTCGACCATCCACGGAAGAGCAAATGACCCATCGCGGAGGGCCGACCTGATTAATATACACTTGCAATAATACGTTAATATTACATTTTTGAAAGAAGTTAGGTATTTTTATTATTCAATTTAACGTGCTGAAAAGAAGAATAAAAAATGTTGGTTGATATTTATCTGTATGATTATTCATAGTCTTTATTGATTTCAAATAGGCTCGCGCTTTTCGGCACATGCGCATTTGAAAATATGAATAGCCATCTATCGGATATCAATGAACTAAAAAGGAACCCTCAATATGAGTTCCATTGGAGACTCAGTTCTAAATGATAACAACTTTTACTTGAGCCGCAACTTTACTGAACCCTCATTTTTTTCTATGTAATCTTATTTATAGTATTTCATATCACAGATATTACACAGTTTAAAAAATTCAAAATTGAAAAAATACATTTTACAGCGAAATATTAAAATTATACGGGAATTTGAATAAGTTTAATCAGTTCTCCATACGCTTACTCAGATAGACAATTCACATTTACTAAGCATTGCCTTAACGAGGTAGTTGGCCATTACGTTCCGCTGGCAAAATTGACTTTTCGGCGGGGGATTAAACCTGGACCTCCGTGTAACAGTCACTTGTTAGACAAAGTTAGTAAATAATAATGTATTAAAAAATACGAGCCACATAAAATAATTGTTTCAAAATGTCTAGATAATTAAAAAATATACATAAACAGAAAAAAATCTAGTTTATATATCGTCAGAACGAACTAGAGAACAATAGAGACCAAGAAGAAATCCGACGTTGGTCATAAGTGAAGCATTATCGATTGAGAAAGTCGATACTTGCGAAAAGTACGTGCGCAACTGTACGTTACCATAGTTAAATTTAGTTTGCGCATATCCGAGAATTTTTGTGCAGCCAACTTCAGTCTTAGTGATCTTGAAATAGTCACGACGCCGACAGACGCCGCCGAAAATTGAGAACGGTGACACGTCAGCGCGCCGAATAAAAATGGGCGGCGCCGCACATCTCTATATTATGAACATCCTATGAAATTAAATTAAAAGTCAGTTCAGATTATATTTGAAGAATGTTTACTAGAATCTATATAAGGCATTATTTCTCAAATGTCCCAACTCGAAAATCGGCTATGTCTGATTGGGCTCAAACTTGGGCTATATATTTTCGTACTGAACGGTATTTTTAGCAAAAAATTTTTTTCCTGTTTTGTCAAATAATAGCCAAGCTAGAGGAGGGTGATATTTTTAAGTTTTTGGTAGATAATCTCTGTGATTCAATTGGTGATAAGCATTTTTTGAACATTGCAAAATTTCACCTTGATCGATCAATGTCAAAAATAAAATCGAATTTTTTTAAGATGGGCACTTTTAGTTTATTCTTTAAATATTCTAGAAAGAAAACTGATATATTTTCAATAAAATACATGAAAATCAAAGAGGACTTTTTTCGAGAAACTGTATGCCAAAGTTCTGCACACCGCGCCGCTTGTAGTCGCGAAGACGCCAACGTCGCGAAGTCTCTCCAAACTCCCATTTTTAAATAGTATACTCTGATATGGTTTCAAAAAAACTGTTATATCCTCATTAGAGAAAATATTTTTTCTGATAATAATAAGGCTGAGGGTGAGCTCCATAATTATTTCTTGAATTCTAATTTCAGCTAGTGTTTGCATTTTAATGAATTGTATTATATTTTAATTTAATGTTTATTTGATGAATCTCCGTCTATGTAATTGAACTTTCATAATATAATATGACTTTAGCTATATAGTCATATTGTATTTAAACGAACTTTGCTTGTGATATTTTCAATTTCTATGGGATCTCGTTTCTGTCCTTAGATTTTACACGGGAATTCCCATTTAAGTGCGTTTTTGTATCTGGTCTGAAATGGCCTTCACTTAAATCGAACACAACATTCGCTCAGTCCGAACGTAAACATTCAGGGCCATGTGAACCATTTCTGTTGGATTTGGACACATGCTATTAGCTGACGCGACTAAAGCGATGAATGTACTGCCCATTATGTCCCTACGTTGATTTTTGTCAGGCATGACTGAGCACTGCCTCTCACTCGGTTCCACGGTCCCCGCATCACAAAAATGCCAATAACTGAAATGCTAGGAACGATTTAAATAGGAGTTACTTAAATAGAATTCCCAGTGTATATTGAAATATGTTCTAACATTAAAATCAGAATTCCCAATTCTGAGTTAAATTAATCAGCTTACCTTCAAGTTTCCTATTTAATCATACTTTTTCTATTCGAAGAAAGAATCGAACATTATGCCGTCACCAAATACATAAAAGAAAACAACAAATAAAGTACCGAAGAAACCGCTAAAGAAGCAGTAAAGTAAGAAAAGTCATAAAGAAATAAAATTCAATATTCAACCATTTTAAATTACAATTCAGTATCATTAGGCCATTTAAATTTGAAAAAAAAAATTACAAAATTAGATATTTTATTCCTTTAATAGAATATCAATATTCACAGTAACTGTAATTTAGGCATCATATGTATCATAACAATGACAATCTCAACCCTGTAAAATGCAGAGAGCAGATTTTTGAAACCATATCAGAGTAAAATATTCTTGAAGCGGTGCCGATGTGGCGGTGTGTCCAAAATTTTGGCGTACGATTTATCAAGAAAAAAAAAATCCTCTTTTATTTTCACATACTTTATTGCAAAAAACCTCAGATTTCTTTCTAGAATATTAAAAAATAAATAAATAAAAAGTACCCATTTTTAAAAAAAGTCGATTTTATTTTTGACTTTGATGAATCAAGATCAAATTTTTTGAAATTTTGAAAACTATTGATCAAAGCAGCAAATATTCGCGCAGCATAGATTATCCACCAAAAACTTCAAAATTTCTCCCCCTGACACCTTGGGGATGAGATGAAATTGGGGATGAAGTTGGCACTATTTTCTTGATAATCGCTATTACTTTTTACTACACATGAGGATGATACTATGACGTATACTGAATTTATTGGGACTATACTCATGTCTCGAAAGCAGGCGGAAGTCAGTATATTTCGTGTTCAAAGAAAAAGTATGAGACATGTATTTATGGCACTCACCAAGTTAAGATGCGTTTTTCACGAAAAACGGATTTTGAGATTCCAATTTCAAAAATGCCCCGGCAACTTGTTTTTACCCTAGAAGGTTTGTTTTGTGCTTTGAATGCCGGGAATGTATCCAGCTATATGCCTCTATGTAAGTAACTCAATACGGACCATGAGGTCCTTTTTCATGCGGACGCCCACATATATTATTATTATTTTTCAAACTTGTTCTCATGTTAAAAAGAACCCGGTTTTCCATCATAGCGGCGGACTAAGTCAAGTGACTGATGAGATGAATATGTAATTAGTTAATTTAATACGTTGTATGAAATCATTTGCGATAATGTTGTAGGTACAAAATTAGGAGCATGGCGTAGTTTGAAGTTCTTCTTTTACCGCTGTTATGCTTACATAGCGGCCGCGAGTGCTAGCTGGGCCCAAAATAGGAAAAACTTGGCCCCAAATTGGGGATTTAGACAGGACCAAACCACAAATGAAACGCCTATATATATATATATATATATATATACTATATATCTATGATACATGTATAAGAAAACTTAGCCAATCAGCGAGCAGACACTAGGTTACCACACTGTCTTTGGACCCTCTGTAGCCTGTGATTAGCCAGAGGGCCCCACCGTGTAGACTGGTCCAACTTGATTGACCAATCAAGTCTTTTTTTTTTAATCCGGGAGGACGGAAAGCTAAATTGGATTGGTATTATATTCATTGTCTCTATTTATGTTAGTAGTGTGTTTTAAGATTTCGATTGCATCTCTATGTTTTCTTGGAAAAATATTGTATGTTTTTGCGTGAAATATTTCAGTCTGACTGTACTCTCATGTTCCTTCACACGTTGGCTCCCCGCTCTTCCGGTTTCTCCAATATAGCCTTTGGCACAAGAGCAAAGGATTTTGTATACTCCTGGATAAATGAGAGGAGCCTTTTTATATGTAGGGTTGCTTAGAAGTTGTCCTATTTTCGCATGTGGCTTAAATATGGTTTGGATGTTGTGTTTATTGAGAATTCTTCCTATTTGTTCTGTGATACCTTGGATGTAGGGTAGGATAGTGGTAGTTTTTTTCTCTCTTTCTTTAGTAGGTTGTGTTGACTTGTTTTTTTGTGTATTTTCTTATTGCTTTATCAATTTGATTGTTTTTGTTTTCGTTCTGTATTAGGATTTGTTCAACTTTTTCTAATTCATTTTGTAAGTTGTCTTTATCTGTTACGGAAACAACTCTGTATACAAGGAAGTTGATTTCTAAAGCGATAATATTTGGTTAGAATCAGTTGTAATAAAAACATTAATATTATGCTGGTTCAGTATCGAACATATGAAATGTAATACTTTTTGAACGGGAACTCAAAAGTATATATATCTTCGAACAAAATTTATAATTTTGTCCAATTTTTTAAACGGAGCCTCAAATTCAATAATGTAGTAAAATTTATTTGTTAAAAAACAGTTAAGAAAAAACTTTTTTAATGCGAATTTATATGTCTTTATATTATAGAAACGTGGTGCCCAAAAATTTGGAACTGTAACTTCAGCTTCAAAATTTGAAAAGTAAATTGCATGTTTCTATGTTGCGAACTTTTTGCCATCTTCTATGCGATTAAATATCACCGGGAATGGCGAGAATATTGTATTAAGTGGATGACACGTTACAGTATTATTATTTTCTACTTCGTAAGCATGTAGTTTTTCGACCAATTGAATTGTGCTTAAGTTATCACTTACGATACATATTTTTTCTATCTCGTCGCACAGAATTATTTGAATAATACCAAACCAAACACCGTTATCAAGGTCTGAACTGAGAACGACACAAGTAACCCGCCTATATTCGATTCCTTGACATTTAATCCACGGAACTTTGAGACAAAATGAGTTAAGGTCACGGGGAAAATTCGTGGTATATATGCCTTCGAATTCAGAAACATTATCAACCAATTCACTCGGTCCCATTTCTAATTCAGATAATAAGCCCCTCTTACTAATGAGTCTATAGCAGAAGTTGAGTTGTTCCTTTAAAGCAAGAGTATAAGTTATATTGCGTCTAGAATTGGCAGCATATGCGCTAACTTTAAAATGTCTATGGTTAGCTTCACATCTGATTGTGCTTAAATCTCTTATAAGTCCAGAAATAGACATCATTCTGCCGTAATAAACCATATTATGGTGTTTCGGCTTAAGACTGTCTTTGAATAATTTAATGTAAAGCTTATGATGCTCAGATACAAGTTTGTCAAGTAGTGCACAACATTCGATTTGCACACGTGTTGCTAATACGATATCAAGAATACTTAATGTTGAATAAAATTCCCAAACTTCATCGTTTTGAACACAATCAGCAATAAGCATGGCAAAAATTATAGTAAAATTATACAGTTCACTTCTGGACATCGACAAGTGAAGGGTCGGGGAACAAAAGGGCCTAATCCCGTTTTTCCAAATTTTTCAGGACGCCAGAAAAACGTTTGCATTTTGCGAGATTACCGAAAAAAATATATTAGATATATATGATCGATAATCTCCACTCTTGAACATTGTTCTTTAAAATTTCATGCGAATCCGTCAAATAGTTTTCGATTTATGAGACATCAAATGTTAAGCACGGGCCTCACCCAAGGGGGTACAGGTGAACAAAAGGGCCTAACCCCGAGCAGCAAGCATTCACTCGGCTTAGTTCCCCCTGGTCTGCGGTGTAATTCTATAAATAAATACTGGCAAATACAATAATAATTTTTCAATGAATATATTTCTTATTTTGCGAACAATTAATGATTGATTGTCTAGTACATTTTTCTGAGCCTGGTCTATTATATTGAGTGATACTTTATTTTTTTATATTATTATTGATTTTGATATCGTTTATTGTTATTGCTTTTGAAAATGATAATGATTTTTGTGATCAAGGTTCAGATATTGGGTTAAAAATGAATTTGCGCTATTTTTATATTGATAACAATTATCGAATTGGATTATATCTTTGGAATATTCAACTTTGGAATATCTTCAGCTACAACAAATTTTTGTAATATTGACAATGCTCGACCGGAGTGAATTCAATCATTCGATGGAGATCGTTTTTTTTTCTCTGCGGAAAGTTCTTTCGGTGTCACTTGCATCAAAGGAATCTTGTCAAAATCCGCAATGGTTTTTCCTGTAAAAGTAACAAAAAATGCACACGATTGTTATACGCTGGTAGAAAAATATTTTTGAAAACAATGACGGCAGTGAAAAGAATAGGTACCCTCTAAATTTTTTCGACTGAAAGATTCACACAATACGAGTGAAAATCCACTCATTTCAGAGTAATATTTCACTCTTAAACATGAGTGGATTCTACTTATTTCTAAGCGTGGAATATCAATCTGAAACAAGTGGAAGTTAAGTCATTCGGAGAAAAATTTTCACTTGAGCTCGTTTCGCAAGATTTTTACTCATTTTTATGTGAAAATCCACTCGGAGAAATTCAGAGAGCACTTTTTTATAGCGTTGTAAAAACGCTATAAAAATCACTAAAAAAAATTAGAAACAAAAATACAAACAATGTTTACTTATCTTGCTCTCCTTAGCGATCAACACGTGCAACATTATGATGTAAAATCGATAATATCGACCGCGATTAGTTCCTACAAAGCCTTTGAAACAACCTCGTCACGCTAAATAGCACCACATACCATGTGTACATGTGTACAAATCAATTTCGAAAAATTTGTGGGATAGGCCCTTTTGTTTCCCGACCCTTCAAATGCATTAAACGGTCACTCTTTGATAGAAAAAATACATTTTTTGTGCATAATGGTTTATTTTATCCCTAAATTAAAATTCTGATGGAAGAAACTGACATTTGAAAATATTTTCATTGTTATCAATAATTCTGATCAACAATAGTATATTGTGCTACAAGTTGAAAAAGCGAAAGATTTAAAACGAGCGTGAAGTTAGCCACCCGCGCGGAGCGAGGGTGGCTATCACACGAGTTGTAAATCGTCGCTTTTTCAATGTGTGGGACACGATACTTTTTCTATAACAGTAGGACCGCGGTAAATCCCATTCATGGCCACGTCTCACAACCGCGAGATGAGTGGTCACAGGACACGACGAAATATATATATATATATATATATATACATATAAAGAAAATGTAATCTTTACAGCGATTTTAGAGTAATCTTTACCTGCAACAAAAATTACCTTCACGTGTTAAGATATATATACTCACCACATTGGAAAAGGTTACCATGTCAACTCTATTGAATCCTATTTGATGTCGATGCGGAAAAATTCAACTTTATCTACTTGAAAATTACCTGCAATAAAAATGCACTTCTGTTTTTTCTGTGATATTATTATATGTTGTTAAATGTTTTTTTTTGTGATAATATTATTCTTGAGGTAAAAAGGAGTAATACTGTGATAACGAAAAATTTTATGTGTTCAAACGTGTGAATGTTTTATAATAATTGTTGACAACAATCACAAGTGTTGTTGAATAGCAATTTCTTGTATTAATTAAGATACTATTCTTGAGAGGAAAAGAAATGCACAGAAAAAATGGTCTATGTTCAAAAATGCGAAATAAGTACATTTTTTTTCAAAAGTTTGTTATGATAATTGCTGTAGTTTATTTTTGGTTTATGATAAATTGTTAATGTTACATAACCTAACGAAGAAATAAGTCTAGCAGCATATGAATGCATTCGAGCACAGGAAATAATGCTGGTGCCAGCTTCACCCATCAACTTCTTTATGACAGTAAAAGGAATTAAGTAAATTGATCTATGATGCAAATTTCCATTTATCGAGAGTGAATTTAGTAATTCTTTTAGTTTTAGAAGAAATTCCAATGGAAAAAGAAAATTATAGGTAGCACAAATATAAGAATGTACGCTGCTTTGGCATCTATCAACTTTAATAACAAATGAATTATCTTTTTTAATCGGCCGCGACAGACCTTTTCGAAATTCGATCATCTTCACTTTAGAAAAAGAATCTCTAACATCGAGTTAAAAATACGACCTCTGAAACTATTTGAACCGAAAATTCCACTTTTTCCAAACTTTCAATGTGCATACGATATGCACATGAAACTTCAAACGAATGTTGTAGAAACGTTCTTAAAATCATTTAAATATCCTGTGCCCTTTTAGGTGCGCCCTAGTAGGGTAACCCAAAAAAAAGGTAAATGATATTTTTTTGAGCATTTATCACTTATCTTGTTATCTCCCATTCAATGAAAAAATAATTGCATGATTTGATTTTGTTTTTAAAAGAAGTTTAAACCGTAATCCTAGGGCCTTCAACAGACACAATATGTATTTAAAAAATGTAATTAACGTTATTCTTAATAAAAATCGTAGCATCATACCAGATGCAAAGGACACAAAAATTCACTTGAAAAACGTTCCTTTATAGGGGTTGAAATATTTTACAAAGTCATTTACGCATTGAAAGATCAAAAGAGTTGGGTATAAAATCTTCGAAATGTACAATATGATACTTCAGCCCCTTTAAAGTGTACTTTTTCACAATACAAGTATTTTTTTTTAAATTTACCTTAATTCAAATTTTCAATCGTTTCGGGGCTGTTTAGGATCCCAAAACAACGGTTTAAACGGATTTTAAAAATAAAACAAAATTATGAAATTATTTTTGCAACATTTCGGAACATTTTGGGAAAAATACAGCATGTTGGTCTCGTATAAAGTAGATATTACAATTTGACAATTATTAATTAAAACCGGTTTAAATTAAAATGATTGATTGTGAAAAGTTTTCAGCATTAACATTTTCACATTCTCATTCATGAGAGTATAATTTTATCGTTCAAATTTTCGATCTCTAGTTTTCAACGGATCTTTGCGTTTCGGCACTCACGGAGCACAAAAATCATAAAATCTTGCCGGTGTCCGAATCTGTATCTCAGTATACCGTGTGTCTGTATGTGTGACTGAGCGGTTACCTGAATGTTGTAGCCACGCTAACTTTTGAAAGATTTGTCCAATTGATTCAGCTTTTGACTTTGTTCAACTGTAGTTAAAACTTTCTCAAATGCCTCTATGTGCCATCTTCACCGAAATTTTGCGAAATCTTTTCATAATCAATTTTCTCCGTGTGGCATGAATGACTTCATGGATATAGGTTTTCCCGAGTAAGGAAAAGACTAGAGGGGTAACAGTGCTCTGGTGGTAGGGGACAGCTTGCTGTCACCACGGGGAGTGCACAAGGACGAGTCGTGGACAGCCCGACTATAAATTCACCCTACAAATAACTGCCTTACATAGACGTCACTGTCATCTTAATTTCATTTTTAATCAAGCCACCGTAATGTAACCTATTCGTACTTTTGAAAAGTTGGAAAAAAGGATGTTACTTTTTGTTTGTAGTTGGCGGCAAGCCATTTAATACTAGTGGAAAACGTGAAATACCAGCAACGTTTATTGATCCCGTGAAGTTTCAGGTACTCAAGTTTGAGCTTTTCCGAAGGGAGGGGAAGGGAGTCGTTATTCATACTTATGCTCGTTATAGAGGTTCGTATGGTTTCACAGTTTCCGCAGTACTTCCAGCCACCGCGAATCTGTATGTGTATACAATGCATACTTGATACGAAGATCTTGCACATTTCCTTTTATCATAAGACGATGTTCAACGAAACTTTATTGCTGCTCTAATTAATAAATATGAGAATTCTACAGTAGTATAAAATCTTGACATGCTATACCATGAAACGTTGAAAAACTTTTTCTATAAATAGAAAAGTTTATTTGAACTAATTGAATTATTCTTTCAAACTTAAATACTGCTTTTTGAATATATATAATTAAAAGTTTGTCATAAGGACAATCCCGGGATTTCACCAGAAGCAGGTGACATTCTACAAAATTGCACCCGCTCCCGGCGAAATAGCGGTAATATTTCAGCTGTAACTACGTCTCACGACTGTGAGATAGGTGGTCACAGGCTGCGATAGACTGAATACGATGATCCAAGAAAGTCTCATGAACCCGTAGGACACGGACCAACCCAAGGACGATCTCCTTCTGCATTTTCCCTGCAAGTGTCCTTGCATTTCGTTGACACGCAGGGATGACTTTCAGGCTATTAACCAGTGAAAGCTTGGCACCTGTAAGAGAAAATATGATCAGAACAACTAGCTTAACTTGATATCATCTGGTCCCGGAACGGAATAGTTCTTCATGCCTCTAAATACTTCTTCCATCTCCTCGGTAGTGATAGGTGGGCATTCCTCCTCAGGTGTTATGGGGGTACTGCATAGCTCCTTGAAGCTATTTATATTCTTTGAGTTTTCTTTCAGTGGATGCTGGACTTCGTAGACTTCTCTCCAAAATTCCTCGACCTCCTCTAGTTTGGGCAGGTGGTCGACAGTAACTGGAGGGGCTTGGAAGAGTCGAGATGGGTCAGGGAAATACGGTTGATTTTCTCTGACCCATCTCTCTCTCCGCTCTAGGCTTCTCCGAGAGTTAGATAGTACCCGTATTCTGTCAACAATATGCTGCCTGATGGTCAGTAGCTTTGACTTGTTGAGTGTGTGATGACAGACCCGCAGTTCTATGCGGGAAAACACTGATGGACAAAGTCCGAAACGAGATAATCCTCAAAGAATGTGGTACAGGGGAGACTCTAGTTCACATATGGGAAAGAAATCAGTTAGGATGGTTTGAACATCTTGAAAGAATGAAAGATAAACGACTGACCAAACAGGTGTATAAAGGTAAAGTAAGTGGCAGAAGGTCCAGAGGTAGACCGCTGAAAGAATGGTTAGAATCTGTGAATGATACATCAATTTGAAGAGACATAAGAAGCCATAAAAACACGAGAGCTTGCATGAAAAAATGCACCGACGTGCAGGAAGCTAGTGTAGTATGCCAGGATAGAAAAGTTTGGCGACAAATAGTTTATTAAAAAAAATGTGAGTAGAGTGAATGAAGCCTGAAACAAAGACCTTGGATACTAATGGGCCTCAGTGAAGAGCCACACATAACAATTTTGTGAAATAACACGAGAATTCTAGATCAATCTAAAATATCTATACCTTAAACCTATATACCTATCTACCCTATTCCTATATACCCATCCACACATCACTACTTTCCAACCGAGCTATTCACGTCTACCCCGAAAAAAAACGGCCTAATGATATAATAATAATAATAATTAAATTGCGCATGTTTTTAATTTCTTGCGTACCTACCCAACGGCCAAGTACTTTGGCGTGATGAAGGTTTCAGTCACTAGTTTTAAAAGAAGCAGTTCCTTTTCTTTCTTCCTCTGTCACATGAACGCTTTAGAATCTCTTCATTTATCCTCTCACCTTCTAAAGCGTATTCATGGTGCACAGCGTCTTCCTGGCCAAAGAAAACAGTGATCATTGCCTTGATTTACACGTTATGGTTTTTGCAGATCAACGGTCACTTTTCTTTGATGTACGGCCACTTTTAGGTCGCTTAACAAATCTTTGAGTATCACTCGTAGAATCATCACTATACACTTTCCGAATTATAACGATGGGTTACGAACATCAGCAGCCAAATTTTTGGCAAAATTTAATGCCCACACATTGTACGCGACGCGTACATGGTTAGCCGTTCACGCAGATGCGTGCACTAGTCAACTACAGATTCTCAAGTATGTGTCATGCATTCGGAGTCCTCATAGATGTCCCCCTAAACGGTTGATACTTGCTTTTGACATTTAGCAGGGTTTTTGTTAAAAATGCAGTTTGTCCCAATTTTTTTGTAGGAATTTTTCCTGTGAAGATTTAAAAGCTACAAACAAAAAAATAAAAATACTGAAACCATCGTGTCGTATCTTTACATCCAGAAAACCCAACATGAGCACTGCTATAGCCGGGCTATGAGCTGGACAATATCTTTGCGTTCCTGGAGTCATGTGTTAATATTAACTGATTTTGAAATTATATGTTAACTATCTTCTGTTTAGACCAATAACAAAATTTTTGGGATTCATTAAAAAAATTGATCAATAAGAATACCTATATTATATTTTACAGCTGGAAGTAGTAGAGTGCAAATGACACCACAAGATACTCGTGCCGCTGGGCAATTGAGGGCGTTATCGCAGCAACAATGGAACAACAATTGGGAACCGGTGGTAGTCCAAGGTAATCATATTAGTTGTAGCCTATTTTTCTATCAGCTAAATTAGGAGTCCAAGTCATGTGTTAATAATCTATATAGTAACTGACTTTGCGGTTAAGTTTCAGCTATATAATTATTTCGGATCAATAGCAAACTTTTGGGGTAGAAAGGTTCTCTTATTCTGAGAAATTATTATTTGAATTGGTTGACTCGGGAGTAGAAATAAAGATTCTAATTTTACAAATGAAAACTCTTATGAGGGTTTACTTACCCATGAAACATATTGTAAATCATATATATATATATATATATATATGAAATAAGGTTAATTACCACCGTCATGACCATTGCTCACAACCGTGAGATAAGTGGTCACAGGACACGACGAAATCAAAACGACAGGCCGGCGAAACCCTCGTATATTTTGAGGACACGAAGCGACCCAAGGATGACAGCTTTCTGGATCCATCTCGCAAGTGCCGTAGCATATTTTTGGCACGCGGGTATGGCTTCAATATCTAATATCTATATTTAATATATACATATAGCGCCCTAAGACTCGTAAGTCTACCTCGCTATAATATCTTTCTCATATTATCTATCATAATTGAGATTTGATAGTTCTATTTCTTGTCTTTTTCTTTTCTTCTTTATAATTTTTCTGAGCCTTCGGTCAGTATAAAAACATAATTCTGTGATTGAACATGAAAAACATAAGCATTCAATGTAGTCTCGCACGTTTATGAGATTTTTCGAGTCTCTTTATGAGAAAATTATAAGCTTCCAAAGTGGAAAGAGTTCACACTTGGTTTTTTGTAGATATAAATTTAAATTCTATAAAGTGGAGAAAACTCTCACTAATATTTTCGCAAATCATAGAATCTTTTAGGTTCGAGGGCTCATGTGAGCAGAACATTCGCTGTTTGCTATCTTTGTAGTTTACCGACGAGGTTTCGACTATATAATCTTCTAGCCAGTCCGCTTCTGCTACTCCGATATTCAAGTGAAATAATTCTCAGTCAGAGAATGAACTTAGAAAATTATATCACTCTAGGATTCAGCAAATTCCTGTCGATGCTATGAAAGTCGCACCCTTAAGCACCTCGTGCATCGAACAAGAGACCTACTTTGCTTCCTAGCCTGGTACTAGGTTTCGACGGTATAACCCTCTAGCTCGTTCGGCTAGATAGGAAGCTATAGGAACGATTGACATTCGGCTTCTGGAATACAACTACGTAGCCGCACAAAATAAGCGTGTTCTAGTGCTTGTGGATTAACCATAAACTCACTCTTTTCAAGCGGCGTAAGCGGCCGCATATATAATATTGGACCTCGTACTAGAACAGAGGTGTTCGGGTATGATGTCCAACATTATATAGCCCTATGGACATAAAGGTCAAATCGGATACCAAAACAGATTTGGCAGTTGGACGACGCAAAAGTCGCGATGAATTAACAGAAGATTTAAAAAGAATAATTACAGGGCGTTGTGAATCAATCCTACTGTCTATTGTGATTATTTTAACTATCATGTTGGCTTCACTTTTAAATTACCTAGAACTGATGTGCACAACCATTGCTATAAAAATAAGACGAAAGGCAATGTAAGCGTAAAATTAGTTAATCACAATAAAAATGATGAAATTTACTGGAAATAAAAACCAAATTACTGTCTGAAAACCGCAATCTATGCTGTGAATTTGACTTCTCACAGAATTTGCCATTACCAAAATTACCCGCGTCTGCACAGTTTTACATACGTTTAGTATGGTTTTTTAATTTATTATGCACGTACATACTACAAATTATATTTAAATATATAGTTAAAAGTTTGTCATAAGGACAACCGCAGGATTTCGCCGAGAGCAGGTGCTAATCTCAAAAATTGCACCCGCACCCAGCGAAATCGCGGTGAAATTTCAGCTGTAACCACGTCTCACAACCGTGAGATGGGTGGCCAGTCTGCGACGGATTCAATACGATGATCCAGCAATATAATGTATCTTGTAAAGAGAAAGAGATACGTCAAAACGGACAAAATTTTCAGATTCACCTTCAGAGTCATTTATTTAATATATAAATATTAATAATTAAATATAAGTAAAAAGAGAATATGCATAAATAATTATGAATAAATAATATCAATAACCTGGGAAATATAAAAGGGATTAGGTTTTATGGCATTCTATTCTTGGACCCCTAATAAAAGGATTATCGTTCGTACCCAAGATCTGACGATTTCTGAACATTTCTCATGAATTCTGATACTGTATTTTTTCGATGTTCAAGGACTGTCGACCACTGTCAATAAATGTTCAAGATGTTATAGTTAAATCTCGATCACGCACTATTGTTTGCAACGTACCCGGCCAAGATATTATACGAATCCGGAAAAATTAAAAAAAAAAAACTCTGCTAGATCTGAGTACTGGAATTTTTTTCGCCATTTCTCTCCACTCTTTTTTCTCACCTCTCTCCTATGGTCATCAACGCTCTGAAATAAATTCTGAATCCACCTTAAAGAAGTAATGGTGGAAGAACTTCTGAAATAACCTTAGTCACTGTTTTACGATTCGTAACTTGTGTGTAAAATTGCTTTTTCAAAGTGCATATGCATAATAATAGCTTCTAGTGCGTAAAGTAACTACTTCACACACTGTGATGTGACTATATTAAAAAGAGCGAGGCGCATGCGTATACCCCAAATACCATATTACCTAAGTTTAATTTGACCGAAAATTAAGCTGCCGAACAATCATTTATTATAATTTTTATTTTCTCGACTTGTCAACTCACATAACCTTTATTTGTCCTAACTACCAATTATCATAATTTCTATTATACCGAATTCTCATTTGGCATAATTTTCGTATTTTTGAATTTTTATTCACCATAATATTTATTTATAGTAATTTTAATTTATTCTAATTTCCGTTTTTCTAAATTGGTATTCGACATAAATGTCATCTCTCTTAATTTCCACACAACCTATTATTCATTTGGACGAATTTCTATCTGTCATATTTTACATTTATCCAAATTATAAATTGTCATGAAATTCATTTCCCTAATTTTCATTTATCCTAATGTCTAAAGAAGCTGGGCTGATTTATGAGCATTTAAGAGATTTAGAGGCTTTCACTAGTTTCCGTTATGTTTATGGATATTGGGGGTTTGAACTGCTGGCTGGGACAGGAGGTCTGTGGTCTTCTGCGGACCAGAAAATATCAGATCAAGATCACTTTAGGACAGGCCAATACCTGCCTATACTGTAGTCTTAAGCTGGTCTTTCTTTTCACGAGGGTATTTGGATCTGAAATACAACGATACGCCAACTGGTGGCCAAATGTAGTACTAAAATAACAGGGTCGTGTTCGTCATATTACAGGTTTATATTATATTACAGGTCATATTACATGATCCATTTGAATTTTATAATAAAAATTATTATTATATTAACATTTCGTTGAGTTTAAAGCAATATAATCAATAAGAAATTTAAGTAGCACCGGAAGACAAGTTTGGATTCGTGTATTTGGGCCTCATGAAGTCGAAAAAAGCGTTTTTTTCTTCTTGTATTCATTAGACATATCATCATATCTCATATCTTTAAAAAATAATAATTTTCTAACTGGATGCTCTATTTTCTTTTGCTTTAATATAATAACAAATTTGAGGAACAACTTGAAATAAGTCATTATACCCAATTTATATCTGAATGATAAATTATTATCGTTATTATTATAGAACACAAACCTAAAATTACATTATGCTCCGTATATCACACATTTATATTATTTTAAGTAGAATCTCACTTTCTACTGCATTAAGGTATTTTTATCTGAAGTATCCTGAAACGCACTTACAAATAGAAAATTGTCCACTTTTCAAGGATATGTCTCCAATGTATTTATCGTTAAAACTGGATGGAAGCCACTTTTTTTGTACGTTATGAGAGGGTCTAAAATTTCCACTAAAAACGTAATTCATATTCCTTTGTAATATATTTAAAATTCAGTTTCTAAAGTACGACTACCTAGCCATGCTCAACTCTCCTTTAATAATGAAAAACAAACCATTTTTCACGGAAACACTACACTGGAGGACGATTCCGTCAATTTATAATTGATATTTGTTCCAAATTTATAACATGTCCAACGTGCACAATTTTTTTGTCCTTTCTTAAAATGTCTACTCTAACCATTTTTATAGATACTGACTCCCAGTTCTTCAAAATACTTTCAAAATAAATTAAAAACCCTTTGCATCGCATGTATTAGAGGTAAGGTGACCCCATTGTTGCCACCATATTTCCTATCACGTGACACTGTGACGTCATGATTTCAGATCCCAATAATACACTATTAATAACCATTGCTTAAAATGGCGGCATCCGACTAGGTTGCCTGACTGTCTCTGGACCATCGACATATAGAAATGGACCGATAACGCTGTGGGGAGCACGAAAATGGGCTTTAGGGAGAGAGAAAACATTTGAGAGGTAGGTACCTGTTTTTCTAGATGAAGCTGATTGGTCGAGAGCGTTTTCGAAGGGTGGAGCTTGGTGACGCACAGGTCTGTGCCTAGCACAGTCCTGGAATAGAAAAACGTAGATCTACCTCTCAAATGTTATCTCTCTCTCTCTAAAGCCCGTTTACCGTTTACCCCACAGCGTTATCGGTCCATTTCTATAAGTCGATGCTCTGGAGCTTCTATACTTCCTATCATACCAAATATATTCAGCGCGAAATTCAAATGAGGTCTTTGTTTAGAAATGCATAATTAAAATGCAGCTAAGTTGGTCGGTCGGTAACATGTCCCTGAACAATAATTCGCAAACATTTGCGAAAAATTGATGTAGAACTGCCTAGATGAAGAATACGAGAAGGTAAGTGCATACTGAATTACAAAAACCTTTTTTAACCATGCATATAGTTTAATTTTTATTTGATCTCATCATGTAGGCAATATTACCTGATATTACGTATCAAAAACAAGGGAGAAAATGGGTTGTAGGTATTCTGTAAATGAGTACCATTATTCTGCAATTACATTTGCGCATAATTTATTGGAAACCAATTAAAAAAGTTATTATTTTTGAAAATGCTCATTTTTTAACTTGAGATAATTTATCCCTCCGTTTACACACTTATTTTTCGCACCTTCCGTTTACACACAGGGTCTTTTAAGTCCTATTCAGTTTTTGAACAGTTTCTGGTTTTCAAAAAATCGAGTAAAATTTAGGGTTATTTTTTGAAGTGTCTACTACACGATCCAATGGTTGTTAGTGTCAATCGTCAAAAACTTTTAAAAATAAAAATTGAAATTTGATAAAAGTATAGAAAAAAATCGATACTTGTTAAAAAAGTCATAATTTTGCAACAAATGAATGTAAAAAAAAAATCGTTGCAAGATTTTAAAGCTTAGACTATGACCTTCGAAGAAAATATTCTTCGGCGGCTTCAAAAAGTTGAATTATTTGAAGACCTGAATAATAAGAATATTTTACAGTGATTCATGCAGGTAATTCCCCGAAGAGTTGCTTGACTTTTTCGAAACTCTCTTGTGTCTCTTGGTCCCATTTCCAAGGTGCACCCTTTTTTATCAAATGGAGGAGCGGTACTGTTTCTTCAGCGTGTTTATCACTGAATTTAGAATAAAAATTTATCAAGCCGAGAAATCCTCTTAATTGCTTCACGTTCTTTGGTGCAGGAAAGTCGTGAATACAATTAATTTTCTCAGGATCCGGTTTAATTCCTTGTGTCGTTAAGATGAAACCTAAAAACTTTGTCTCTTTTTTGAAAAAGTTCGATTTATTCAAATTCAAAGTTAGATTATTTTCGGCTGAAGTATTTAGGATTTCATTTAAGTGTTCGAGGTGTTGTTTATTATTCTCAGAGGTTATGAGAGTGTCGTCCACAAAAGTTATTATTTGTTCGCCGATTCCTTGCAAAGCTTGATCCAATCCGCGTACGAGGGCTGCCGTGCTGGTTTTGAGTCCGAAAGGGACTACTCGAAACTCGTAACTCCGCCCTCGATACTGGAAGCCCGTGTATTGTCTTGACTCGGGATGCAGAGGCACCTGCCAAAAGCTGCTGGTCATGTCAAAGTTTG
The DNA here is from genome assembly GCA_011634705.1 of Andricus grossulariae. Classification (NCBI taxonomy): domain Eukaryota; kingdom Metazoa; phylum Arthropoda; class Insecta; order Hymenoptera; family Cynipidae; genus Andricus; species Andricus grossulariae. Next base: position 13,789,986 of record JAABKJ010075445.1, on the reverse strand, counting down.
ACATGATATTCATTCCTCTACACTTTTGGAATAATACCTCGGCTGGTTCGGGACACTCCCATTCTTCGATTAGAATCTCGTTAAGTCTCCTTGCATCCAAGCATAATCGAATTGATCCATCCTTCTTGATTACTGGCACAATTGGGTTAATATAAGGACTATTTGATCGTTGAATGATGCCCATATTCAACATCCTTTGTACTTCTGCGTCTACCTTCTCTCTATGGGCCACGGGGATCGGGTAGCTGCGTCTTACAACAGGCTGTCCTTCTTTTATATTCAATACGTGTTGATATTTCTTCAGCAATCCGGGTTCTCTTGGAAATACTCGTCGATACCTCCAGATGATATTTCCGAGTTCTTCTTTCTCCTCTTCACTTATTTCATGACTCTCCTTTATTTTCTTCTTGATCTCTTTCCACGTGATGTCCAGAGGGGCTTCTTCATTTTTTATATAATTTTGAAAAATTTTATGCGGCTCATGAAGTTCTCCTTCCATCTCTGTTTCTAGGGTGTTGAGACTACTGCGAGTTGCTTTTATTTCGTCCTGTACTATCCGAATTGCCGGCTGACCTTCTAAATATGGGAAGGTCAGTGTCTTTGTGTCCAGATTAATATTTGCACAATATTTATCCAACACATCAATCCCTATAATGCAGGTGCGAGAGAGTCGAGGTATAATTAGAAAAGCTACCTGAATTGTCGTATCCGGTAGCTGAACATCGGCGTATATTTGTTTGTTGAGGCGTACTGCCTTGCCCCCCACTGGCCCCGCTACAGCGATACCTGCCAACGGTAGACTGGGAGAGTGGCTGAAACGCTCGAGATTACCGATCAGAAATTCTTCTGAGAGGCAGGTAATCTCCGCCCCTGTGTCAATTAGTGCCGTTGTCACTATTCCGGCAATCTGCACGTTTGCCGTATAGCATTTCGATCTGCGCCTGGGTGTCGCCCCTTTTTCCTTCTTCATGAGATCTTCACGCGTGTTCGTGAGCATGTTGGCGTAATAAATTTCGTCCGTCGCCACGTCAATTTCATCGATGTTTGATCCTACTGACATGGCTCCTGCTCGTTTCCCGCGTCATAACTTTCTTCAGGAGGGTACTGTTCTGTGTCCTGTTCATGTTGTGAGTCAATCTCTAAATTTTGCACTTTGAATGGTGCGTCATTCAGAGGTTGCCTCCATGAATTTTCGTTGTATGGTGCACGCTACCGCCCCCCCCAACCATTGTTTGGTCATGGCCCGTTGTACGTGTTCGGCCGACTCCCATTCTGCTGCTGCTGCCATGCGCCATTGTTTCCAGTATTGCCATTTTTTGGGTGCGTATTTCCAGGGTTTGCCATTTCTCCAATTATTGTTATAATTTCGATTAAACTCTCGAGGTGTGTTTTTCTTATTCCTCGTGTCGGTATATCCGGTGTTGGTGCTCCCAATTTTTATCAAACTCCTTCAGGAGTTCAATTAATTGTTCGCACTGCCTGATACCTCTCCCTACAATGGCATATTTTATTTCGTCATTATAATGACGTGCCAATTTCTTCACCACCTCGCTTTGTTCGGGTGCAGGTATCAGGTCGCTCACATGGGCGAATATCTTTGTTGCGTACTCCGCACGCGACTTGTCCTTGCCAGGTATAAAGTGGCCAATTTCTAGCTTTTTCTTAATTTCGTGCTGGATGTGCTCGTTCCAGTATCTTTGTGGGAACTTCGTGAAAAATGTTTCGATGTTGGTCACGTCCCTTTTGATTATTAACCACCAATCGCTCGGAGGGCCAGAGAGAGATTTCTCGATGAGGTAGTCTGTGTCGCAGGCTCGGGGGCGTACCACGTCCCAGTACTGCTTTAATTGGCGCAGGTACCTCATGGGACTTCCTTCCCCATTGAACTCCGGCAGTACGTACTTGATGTTGGGATTGATGGGCACAGTGGGGTGCTCGTGTTGGACGGTTAGGTTGTCAGTAATTCGCTCAGCGACACTGGCGTGGGCGGTCTCCAAGCGATTCAGCTGGGCCTGCATCCTTGCCTCCCTCTCCTCCATGCTCTGAGTAACGTTCGTCGTTGCTTCCAATGACCTGCTAATGCTGGTTTCTAACGCCTTTAATTTTACCTGTAAGGCTTGTTCTTGCTCGGCCTTTTGCTGCTCGACATACCGTTTCTCCTCCTCAACGATTCTTTGTGTCCTCCTCTCAAGTTCTTTCTCAAGTCTCCTGTGGTTGTTGGGATGTGCTGGGTGTCTCTTCCCTATTTTCCATTGCTACGTCGTGAATGGTGACGTCCAAGTCCTCGCGTACGTCACTCCCACTCGGCCACTTTCTCGTCAGTCTCGACGAACGCAAGTTGTTTCTACTCATTTAACAATTTAACACACAATTTAACACTCCCACGATCGTGTGATAGTATACTTTCGACAAAAGTATAATCTAATGTTTCATTTTGTAGTATCACGCGTTGTTTTCACGTGCGTAAAGCCACATATCGACCATGGAACACATATACTAATTCACTTTCAAAGTTTATTTCGTGGTTGAATTCGTCGCGAATAGAATAACTTACGCGGAAGAAGATTTTTGTTTCGAAAACTACAGTAATGCGTCCTTCGCATTCGATTATTAGAATGTATTGTTCATACGACACGTCACTGATAGCACTTGTAATAACATTCTTTTTCATTTTTACAATGATCGCCTTTTTCACGAATTTATTCTATTTTTATGGATGTGTTTTCAATACACTTTATATGTGGGTTCTAATTTCCCATGGCTTGCTTACGCTCGGCGAGCCATTTATCGAGTCTTTCCATGCTGCGAGCGTTATCTTGTAGTTTCATGTTATCTAACATTATGTCTAGGTCAACCATATTTTGTGGCACATTCTTCTGTCTAGTCGGAGGAGGTAAATACACTTTCTTAAAATTTTTATCGCCGCTAAAGAAGGACTCGATTATTTTCTTTTTATCGAGAAATGTTTAAAGTATCACCATGAATTTTTTCAGATTTTTCATATTATTTTTTCAATAAAAAACTATGCTCCAAACTTCACTGTTTTTAAAAGCTGTCAAATTTCCTTACTTTTTAGCAGTTTTTCAGGTCTGCAAGCTACAAACAATTTTTCGGAATATTCTTTTTTGGTTCATTAACGTAGATCATTTCCACCTTTAAAATGATCCGTCGTTCATTGAGCTAGCATTTTTTCTTCACATACTTTTCCAACGTCAAAGCCAGAGGACTCGAATTTTCTCGCCGACAGTAGACACGCGTCCAACCTACACAAAACAGGCACCGTCCATAGGATGAGGTGGAAGAAGAGGGAGAGGATGAAGCGGAGTACACAAGAAGTCCAATATATGACCGACTGATTTAGTTCTTCCTAAAACTACTGGCACACGCAGTCTCTCAGTGCACAGGCAGTGCCAATAATGCGTCGCTATCAGTAGCAAAGCGATAAAAGCGGGCAGTACGGGGGAGCAGCAAGCGGGAGCGTCAAAAGCAGGAGAAAAATGCAACAGAAATAGTTCAGACGCTCTAACTGTTTACGTTTCCAAAGACTGATTTAGTGCCACGGCCAGTGTGGGGCAACCCCCGAAACTGGCCTTATATTGGACTAAACAGCGTCTAGTAGATTTTAACCATAACGTAGTTATTATTACGATATTTTAGCTTACTAAACGGAAATAGTTGCATGTATTATACAAGTACTCTCCGTGCATGGCCGGCTATAAATCGTGGCAACTACTATCTGTTTCAAAAATCCTGGCCCCTATACAAATCATTGAATAACTCAGTCAAAAAAAATCGCTAAGAAAAACGAAAAACATCTTGTGAATCCTCATTTTATTGCGAATAAGTACAATATAATTTGATCACAATGCGTCCATAACTTTCGATGAAAATTTAAAGTGAAGGTGAAAAAACGTGCTCAAAAGCACCTTTTGTAACTTGGTCCACTTTCGACCGTTGTATTTCATGGAAAAATGCGTGGATTGTTTTGCAAGAAATCGAGTAGTTACCTTGACGTTTTATTCATGAATAACTTTTCGAAAAATTCGAAAATATTTATAACTTTGGTGTCGGCAGTAAATAAAAGAGAAGGAGGCTAACGCAGCTTCTAGTCAAGCTGGAAGGCTCTACTGAGGCTTACAATTTTCCAAAAAAATCAACAAATTCAATAATGGGTTTTCAAAAACAGTTAATCAAATCGATAACACGCTATTGCAGATTGTTTTTTTCTGTGTTTTTTTTGTACGGTAGTCGACCGCAATTGTAATCGATACGTCGAAGGGGTTGCCGTCCGCTATTGTCAAAGTCGATTGACCCACGCGGTACATTAGACCAGATGTACGAAATTTAAAGAAAAAAAAGGACACCATAGGCGTAGATGCAACAATTTGTCTTTAAAAGTCAATTCTTTTCGGTTAAAAGGTATACTATTATATTTTTAAGTGACAGTTTCTTCTTTTTTGGTTATAAATGTTATTATTTGCTTGCAAATTAAATTACTTAGCTGAAAATTCGTCATTTAGTTTAAAAATATATCTCTTTTGGTCGAAATTTCATTCTTTCAGGCTAAGAACACTTTAATAGAAAAGAAATCATTCTCGGTTATGGACTCAACTATTTTGTTACAAATTCGTCCTTTTTGGTTCATTTGAACTGTTTTTATTTAAAATTGAAATCTTAGCTGAAGGAATTCATCCTTTTGGCTTGCAAATTCAACTACTACTTTCTTACAAATTTATTTTTTCGGTCTTCTATTCATCATTTTAGTTGAAAGTGCTACAAAATTGCTATAAAATTTAACTATTTTGTTAGAAATTCGTTTTTTTTGCAAATATATATTTCTTTAGTCGAAAATTCAACTGTATAGTCGTAAATTTATATATTTTGTTGAAAATTTGTCTTTTTTGTAGCGAAATTATTCTTTTTGGTTACAAATTCAATTCTTTGGTTGAAAACTACTCTTTTGTAGTTATGGATTAAACCGTTTTGTTGAAAATTCATTTTTAATTGAAAATGCACCTTTTTTTTAGTAGAAAATTCAACTTTTTCATTGTAAATTGATGTATTTTGTTGACAATTCGGCCACTTAATCGAACACTTCGCACTCAGTCTGGACTGTAACGATTACCAAAGTCGAATGGCAACAAAGCGCGTCCGCTTTGTCTTCGGTAATCGTAGGTAATCAGTAGGCGTTAGGGCTTAGACTTACAGATTTGAGAATTGATGGACTTTCGCTATCTCATCTCCCTGAAAATGAAAAGCGTGTCAATCCTAACTTCTAACAGCTTCAAGTATCCGAAGTTCTAATTGTAAATTTAGGGTCCATTGTCCAAGCACATGTCAGTTTGAGGAAGCATTTTCGCAGAAGTAGGCATCAGAATATCGGCCGTAAATCAAAAATGCCAATTGTAAATAATAATCCAACCAGTCCCTCCACGTTCATTGCAGACTCCATGGTCAATACAAACTTCAGTCCCATCAAGAACGTCTTCCTGGTTACTTGAAAAGCAGAGAATCGTTTACGTCAAAGCACTGTTTCGCGACATTTTCCATTTTCGCGCAAAGAAGTGAAAGGTGTAATATGGAGGGATATATTTTATTACGTGAACTGGGACTCAAATTCAAAGTGAGAGACACTGGAGGAGAAGGAAATTGCTTATTTTCTTCTTTAGCGGTTGGATTACAAAGAGACAATCATGTTGTCATTCGCAAGGAGATTGTAAATTATATATCGTCGGTAAAAAATTGGCCCTCGTACAAATTGTGGGCCAAATACGATTATCAAATTCACAGCTGCTTAGAGTACACCTTGAAAATGAGACGCTGCGGAGAAAGTGGTACTTCTCTTGAATGCCGTGCAGCTTCAGAGTTGTACAAGAGGAAGGTTAATATAGTAAGAGTATCTAATGATGAAAATTATTTCATGCAAGCTTTCGGTAGTGCTACAGAGTCATTGACGAGCTGGCTTTTATTTAGTGGTGCGGACAACTCTAATGGACATTTCCAGCTTTTAGAACCTTCTGACGATTTACTTGGAAATTGCACGGTACTTCAGAAGGCAGCGGAACGTACGGGTTCCCTGGCTTTTAATGATTGTGAAAATGCAGCAATTGAACAAGGAGAGAATGATACTGTCGTGCAAAGTGAAAAAAGTGATCCATCCAATGATGTAGAAAGTGAAGAAGGTGATCCATCCAGTGATGTGGCAAGTGAAAAAGGTGATCCATCCAGTGATGTGGAAAGTGAAGTTTTTAACGACGGCATTGAGGAGTACATGGATATTGAAGTGAGTGATGCGGAAAGTGAAGAAGATTCGACCATTTTCGACGAAAATCCTCTCGACCGAACAGATGTACAAAACTTTCGTAAATCGACAGCCAACCCCGATACAATATCTCGTGCTTCAAGCGTGGACCAGAAAAGATTAGTGGTTAAAGTCAGGTCATATTTTCAAAATAAAAAGATTGGTGCTAGACTCTCCGGAAACAAAGACTTTGAAATGATTTACTACTTTGTTAACAATTAATTTTATTTGTTTGAAGATTTATATATATATTTTTTTAATTCAACTTTGGTTAAAAATTTGAATATTTTGTTGAAAATTTGTTAAAAAAATGTATCTCCTTGGTTGAAAATTCGTTTTTCTTATAGAAATTCATTTTTTAACTGAACATTTAACTATTCCAGTTCAGAATTCTTTATTTCAGTTGAAAATTCATCTCGTTGATTGAAGGTTTAACCACTTTGTTTGAAACTCTTCTTCTTCTTTTTTTTTTTGAAAATTCATTTTTTTCAACTGAAAATTTAACTATTCCATTTTGTAATAAAAATTGATTTTTTGTCATCAAAAATCCACCTACTTAGGCAAAAGTTCAACCACTTTCTTGAAAATTAATTTTTTCGGTTGAAGGTTCATCTTTTTTGTTAAAATTTCTTTTTTTGTTGTTACAATATTCATATTTTTAAGAACTATTCCAGTTGAAAATGCATCATTTCAGTTTAAACTTATCTCGTTGGTAAAAAGTTTAACTAGTTTGTTAAAAAAAAAATTTTACTGAAAAATCTTTTTTTTTTTCTTTTAAGAATCATCATTTTAGTTGAAAATTCATCTCTTTGGTTAAAAATTTGACTTTTTTCTGAAAATTCTTTTTTTTTGTTGAAAATTAATTTTTTTAATGTTAAACTTTTTCATTTTTGGTTAGCAATTTATCTTTTTCGGTCTAAAATTTAACTATTTGTTTGAAAATTCATTTATTTGGTTAAAAATCTGTATTTCGGTAGAAAATTAATTTTCTTTGTTACAAATTGGACTATTTTGTTGAAAGTTCTTATTTGTTGTTGAAAATTAATTTTTTTACTGGAAATTTAACTTTTCAATTTTTTATTAAAAATCTATATTTTTTGTTGAAAATTCAACTGTTTGTTTAGAAGTTCATTTATTTGGTTGAAAATTCGTATTTTCAGTATAAAAATAAACTTAGTTTTTGAAAATTCATTTTTATGGTTGAGAATTTATCTTTGTATGTTGAAAATTAAACTATTTGTTTGAAAATTCAAAAAAAAATTTGAAAATTTAATTATTTTGTTGAAAATTAGACTATTTCGGCAATAAGTCATATTTTTTTGTCGAAAATTAAAATCCTTTGTTGAAAATTTGTCCTTTTGGATTGAAATAAATAATTAAATTTGAAATTTGTTAATTTTAATTTGAAATTGTTTTATTCCATTTATAAAATATTATAAGCTAAAAATGTTACCAGATTGAAATTCTGTCATAAGTTGGCATCCAAGTTCAGGAAAATTATAAAATTTAAAAAATGAATTCTGCTATTAATTCCACTTTTTTTATTTCAATTGGGCTTTTTTTATCTTCATAATTCAATCGTAAATTGTTTAATTAATTATTAATTTTAAACCTCTGTTAAAATTATTCCTATTTACATATAATATCTTCCTTTCAGGAATTAAAAAATGTGATTAATTATTAATAATATTCAAAATAAATTTTGCTGGAAATCACTATTTTATAAATTTTGCCAATATAATTGTTTCGTTTTCATCGATATTTGTTGCCAGATCGATTATAAATATCGTTGCTTCAGCTATAATTTTTTTTTTTAGTTGAGAGACTTCTATTGTGGATTATAAATTTATGAAGCAAAAATTGATTGAGGAAAGGCAGTTGTAAATATTTTATGAGATAAAAATGACACCAATTTATAAAATTATTTATCCTTAATATGACACTCGCTCCACTTTCGGCATTATTATTCCGCTTTCTCGCACAACGGAAAGTGTAAATAAAAAATAGAGCAACTGATCAAGAATTTATTTTGTCGTTTCCCAGAGTCCAAAATAATTGATTTAAGTTAAATAATTAATAATAATAATAATCTTACAAAATTAAAATAATAATTGGAAACCATTATTTTTGAAGTAAAACTTGTTTTCTTTTTATCACTCAAAATTTAACTATTCCATGTTTGGATAAATATTTATTTTCAGTTGAAATTTCAACTATTTGCTTGAAACTTTCATTAAAAATTAAAATTTTTGGATGAAAATGCATGTATTTTATTAAAAATTATCCATTTTTGGTAGAAACTTAATCTTTTTGGTTGAAATCTAATTTCTTTGGTTGAAAATTAGTTTTTTAAATTGAACATAATTTGTTTAACTAAAAATTTTACAATTTATTTTTTGGTCCAATTTTGTTGGATAGGCATTAAATCTTTTCGGTTGAAAATCCATCAGTTTGGTTGAAAACTTAACTATTTCTTTGAAAATTTATTTGATTGGAATTAAAACTTATTTTTATTTATTACTTTACTTGGAAGGGAGGAGATTTTTGTTAAAATTTTATTTTCTTAATTGTAAGAGGGAATTTTTTTAATTTTTAACATTTTGGTTAATAACTTAATTGAGTTTTAGGGGGGGAATTTTGTAATTTTTACATTTTTCTTAACATAACAGAGGGGCAATTTTTTATTTTCAATTTTTTTTAGACAAGAAAATTCTTCCAATATTTTAAATTCAAATTTTAAATGTAGAAATTTAAAAAACTAATATTATTTATTTTGTGTTTCAGGTACGTATCTCTAGTTCTTCTTCACATGCACTGACAGCAGCTGGTAATGTAAAAAATATTGTTTTTCGATCTAAAATTCAACTGGTTGCTAAAATTTTGAAATAGTTTGTTAAAAATTAATTTTTTCGTTGAAGATTCACAATTTTAGTTAAAAATTCAACTTTTTTTAGATAATTTTTGGTTTTTGGCTTGATGATTCAACAATTTGGTATAAAAAATAAACTATTTCAAAATTAATTTTTTATCTGAAAATGTTGAAAATTCATCTCTTTGTTTGAAAATTTAACTATTTTCGTGAAAAATGGTCTTTTTTGGTAGAAAATTAATATTCTTGGTTAAAAAATCAATTTTTTGAATTAAAAATGAACCACTGTGTAAAAAATTATTTTTTTGTTGAAGATTCATCATTTTAGTTGATAATTCCACTATTTAGTCGTTAATTAACTTTTTTGTTAAAAATTCATATTTTCGGGTTGAAAATTTAACTGTTTTGTAGAAAATTGGTCTTTTTAGCTTGAAAATTCAACAATTTGTTAGAAAATTACACTTTTTGGTTGAAAATTTAAATTTGTTGTTAAAGTTCATATTTTTGGATTGAAAATTTAACTTTTTTTGTAGAAAATTAATTTTTTTTAGTTTTAAAATTCAACAGTTTTTCGTGGATTCAACTATTATGTTAAAAAATCGTCTTTTCTCGTCGAATTCAACAAGTTGATAATCGTTTTTTTTTTTAAAACATAATTTTTTCAACTGAAAATTCAACTGTTCGATTTATGGTTAAAAAGTTAACGTTTTGAGTTGAAAATTTACCTTTTGGTAGAAAATTAATCTTCTGGGTTGAAAATTCATTTTTTTAGGTGAAAAATTTAACTATTTGATGAAAGTTCAACTGCATGCTAAAATTTTGAAATAGTTTGTTAAAAATTAATTTTTTTCCTTGAAGATTCACAATTACCAAAAACATGAACTTTTTTATTTTGTTTTATAAATTTGCTTTAAGATTATATAAATATAATTTTCCTAGGTTTCTAGAGAAAATTCAAAAAGACTTGAAGATTTCAGAAATGTCCATAAAGTACATTTTTTTATTTTACAGGTTTTTTCAAAATTTTAGAAAAAATTTGAATCTGATAAATTTGCGGAAATATTTCAAAATTTAAATATATCTTTAATCTCTTAAAAACTTCTTAAATTCATAAATATCTTTTAAACTGACTCAAATTATTCCAAAAATTTTGAAAAATCTTCAAAAACTAAAAAACTTGCCCTTAAATATAGCACTGTTTCATCTTCCACATTTTTTTAGAATTTTAAAAAATCTTATTAAATGTTTACAAAGTTTTTTAAATAATATTTTGAAATTAGTTTTGCAAAATACAAAATCAGTTTAAATTTTCTCAGTGATCATAAGAAAATTGTTTTATTTTCTTGAAACCTTACAAAATCCTTAAATAGCTTCAAAATTTTATTTCGAAATCTTCAAAAATCTTAATTATGTTTCAACTTTTTTGAAATCTTCTCCAAATTTAGATTATTTTCGATTCTTTTTAGAATTTCTAAAACTTCAAAATATATTTTGAAATAACTCAAGTTCCCTAAAATGTTCTAAAATCGTAAACAATTTCAAAAATTGCTTTAAAATTTTTCACATTTTTGGGAATCATTTAAAATTTTCCCAGGAATTTTAAGAAAATTTTTGTATTCTCTTAAATCCTTTCAAAATTCTATGGAAGCTTCTAAAGTTTCTGATGATTTTATTGGAAATCCATAAAATTCTTATTTTTTACATTTTTCTAAATCTTTTCCAGTTTAAAATTATTTTTGAATCTTTTTAAATCTTCTAAATATCTCTTGAATCTACTCGAATTTTGTTTCAATTTTTAATCATGCCAAAAGAAAAATTGTGATCTAAAGTGTTCTATACTATCTTTCGAAATTTTAGGAAATCATTTGAAATGTTTTGACATCTTTTTCAATTTTCTCTTAAAATTAATTTTTCAAAATAAAAAATTATTTTAATTTATGCTAGGAATACAAAGAAAAAATTTTCATCCCCTTGAAACCTTTCTTCTAAATTCTTAAAAAGCTTCTTTTTTCCAAGTCTGCATTTTATTTTAATTTTTAAGATCTTTAGAAGTTTTAATTATTTTTTAATCGTTAATTTCACAAGGAAAGAAATATATTCAAAAATATGCAACATCACCATTTTCAAAAAGAAATATTTTAATAATACACATCTATATATAATTTTTTTTCATTGAAAAAAAATAAAATAAAAACATCCCACATTCTAATATTTTTTATATTATTAATAATTGGGCAACAAATCAGTACAATAACAATTTTTTTTAAATTTACTACTAAAAACTTATCTTGAAATCTTTCAGATTTCTTTTCGACATATATTGAAATCTTCAAAACTTAAAATTAATTAATTTTTTTTTAAATATGTATATTTATGCTAATGAAATTTATTTGCCTGCCAAAAAAAATTGATAGAAGAAACAATGATAAATTATTTTTTATCAGGTTGGGCGTAGGTTAGAGAAAACTTGAAAATTAGGGGAAAAGTGAAGGATTGTGAGAAAAAAATGTTGCAAAAGTCAAGGAATTTTTATAAGAGGCACTGTGAATAATTGTCAAGGATAATAAATTTCAATTTTTCAAATTTTAATTTCAAATTGTTTTATTCCGTTTAATAAAAGATTCTATGTTTAAAATGTTAAAATTGGTTAGGGGAAAATGAGGAAATTTAAAAAATAAAGTTTTACGGCCACGCTGATATTTTTTTTTTAACTTAAAAATTTTTTTTTTAACTGAAAATTCAACTATTTCAATTGAAGATTCATTATTTCAGTTGAAAATTAATCTCTTTGGTTGAAAATTTAACTGTTTTGTTGAAAATTAACTTTTTGTTGAAAATGCAAATATTTTTTTGTAAATTCGTCTCTTCGGTTTCTAAAATTCATATTTTCCGAAAAAAATGATACTGTTTAGATGAAAATTATCTTCTTTGATTGAGGACTCAACTTCTTTGTTGAAATTCCATCTATTTTGGTTGAATTTAACTGTTTTTTATTTAAAATTAAAATATTTATTGGCGGAAATATTTACTATTACATTATTCGTTCGAGATTCATATTTTTGGGTTGAAAATTAAACCTACAGGTTGGACGTCGCACAACTTTGTTAAAAAAACATTTTGTTGTTGAAAAATTAAAAATTCTTGCAGAATTGGAAATTTTTTTATTTTCTTGTTTGACAAATATTTTTTTAACTGGAAATTTAATTATTCTAATTAAAGATTCATTTTTTTAGATGAAAGTTTATCTTAGGTTGAAATTTTAACAATAATGTTGAAAATAGATATTTTTTAATGCAACATTCCACTACTTGACCAACAAACTTAGTTAACAATTAATTTTTTTGGTTGAAGATTCATCTCGACGGTTAAAAATTTAACTATTTTAGTTGAAAATTCATCTTTTTCGTTTAAAATTGAACAATTTTGTTGAAAGTTATTTTGAAAATAATTTCTGTTTAATAATGAATTTTTACTGTAAATTTAACTTTTCTATTTTTGGTTGATTTATATTTTTCAGTTAAAAATTCAACCATTTTTGTAAAAATTCATGTATTTTGTTGATAATTCGTCTTTTTGATATAAAACCAATCTTCTTAGTTGAAAATTTGTCTTTTTGTTAAAAATTCAACTTTATTCTGAAATATTCGCCCTTTTTAGTTGAAAATTCAACTATTTGTGTGAAAATGCAACTCTTCTTGGTTGAAGTTTAAAGTATTTTGTTTTAAAATTTCACTATTTTGTTGCAAAATTCATCATTTTAGTTGACAATTCATCTTTTTTTGTTTAAAATTGGACTATTTTTCTGAAAATTTCTTTTCTTGTAGAATATATTTTTTTTTCATTTATTTTTTTTACTGTAAATTAAACTTTTTTTTTTTTGGTTGAATATTTTTTAGTTTTTTAGTTGAAAATTCAACTATTTGTTTAAAAATTCATGTATTCTGTTGAAAATTCGTCTTTTTTGGTAGAAAATTCAACTGTTTTATAGAAAATTCACCTTTTTGCTTAAAAGTTCAACAGTTTACGTTAACTTATTTTTCTTTCTTGACTGAAAAATGTTATTTGTTAAAAGTTCGTCCATTCGGTTGCAAAATTCATCTTTTTTGTTTAAAATAGGACTATTTTTCCTAAATTTTCTTTTGTTGTTGATAATTATTTTTTTTAAATTAATGCTTGTACTGCAAATTTAACCTTTTAATTTTTGTTTGAACCTTGATCTTTTTCAGTTGAAAATTCATTTATATAAAAAAAAATTATTTATTTTGTTGAAAATAGTCTTTTTTTATATTTTTGGTTGAAATAACAACTATTACATTTTTCGCTTAAAATTCGTCTTTTTGTTCAAAATTCAACTGTCTTCTCAAATATTTCTCGCTTTTACTCAAAATTTAACTATTTAGTTGAAAATGTCTTCATGGTTGAAAATTCAATTTTTGATTAAAAATTAATTTATTTTCGTTTTGGATTCAACTATTATGTTGACAATATTTTTTTCTTGGTTGAACTTAATTTTTTTTTTTTTATTTAAAATTAAAATCCTTTTTGGTTGACATATCAACTATTACGTTTTTCGTTCCGAATTCATTTTTTTCGGTTGAAAATTAAACTACTTGATTCAAGATTAAGCTCCTTTGATCATTTTTTTTTATTTTGAAGATTCATCATTTTAGTTGAAAATTCGACAATTTTATTTAAAATCATTCTTTTTGGTTTAAAATTAATCTTTTGATCTGTAAATTTAATTAATCCATTTTTAGATTGATCTTTCTGTTTGAAAATTAGACTATTTGGATGAAAATTGAACTATTTTGGTAGAAAATTCAAATATTTGATAGAAAATGTAATTATTTTGTTGAAAAATGGTTCTTTTTAGTTGAGAATGAATTTTTTTAAACTGAAAATGTAACTATTTCATTTTCGGTTTAATTATTGAATTTTTAATCAAGGAATTTTCTAAGAAAAACGATGAATTTTTAATCCAAGAATGTTAAATTTTCAATCCAAAAAGACGAGTTTTCAACGTTTATGTTTAATTTTTGGAAAAAATATGACTTTTGAACAAAATAGTTTAATATTTAACCACAATCTCTTTTAGCAGAAAATTAAACTATTTGATGAAAATTAATTCATTTTATTTAAAATCAATTATTTTGGTAAAAAATTAAAATATTTGGTTGAAGACGTAACTATTTTGTTGAAAATTCGTGTTTTTCTAGGTGAAAATTAATTTTTTTCAACTGAAAATTTATCTATTCCATTTTTGGTTCAGAATTGATCTTTTTTATTTGAAAATTAGTCTATTTGGTTGATAATTCAACTATTTTGTTGAAAATTGGTTCTTTTTGGTTCAAAGTTAATGTTTTTGACTGAAAATTTAAATATTTTATTTTTGGTTTAAAATTGATCTCTTTTAGTTGAAAATTGAACTATTTGGTTAAAAGTTTATGTATTTTGTTGAAAATTAACTATTTTGGTAGAAAATTCGAATATTTAAATGAAGACGTAACTATTTTGTTGAAAATTCGTTTTTTTATTGGTTAAAAATTAATTTTTTTAACGAAAAAATTAAATTATTTTATTTTTGGTTTACAATTGATCTTTTTTATTTGGAAATTAGACTATTAGGTTGAAATTTAAACTATAATGGTAGAAAATTCATATATTTCATGGAAAACGTTGAAAATTTTTGTTTTCTTGCTTCAAAATTAATTTTTTTAACTGAAAATTTAACTATTTAAATTTTGGCTTAAAATTGATCATTTTCATTTTAAAATGTGACTATTTGGTTGAAAATTCAAATATTTGATGGAAAATCTAACTATTTAGTTGAAAGTCGTTTTTTCTTTTTTTTTTTGTTGAAAATTAATTGTTTTGATTGAAAATTTAACTGTTTCATTTTTTGTTAGAAAATTAATCTTCTTGATTGACAATTTATCTTTTTGTTTAAAAACTAATTTCCTTAGTTAAAAATTATTTTATTTTAATTGAAACTGAATTTTTTAACTAAAAATTTGAATATTTAATTAAAAATTCGTCCTTTTGGTAATCAAAATCAGCTATTTATTTTTAAAAAATCACTATTGTGTTGAAAGTTTAATTATTTTGTCGAAAAATCAACTATTTCGTTAAATTCATCTTCCCTATTCGAAAATTCGACTCTTTTTTCAAAAATGTGTCCTTTTGAATTGAAAATCCATTTTTTATCCTAAAAAGTAATTTTTCTTGGTAGCAAATTCATCACTGTTGGCCGATAATGAACTTTTTTGTCGAAAATTCAACTTTTCGTGTTTAAAAGTGAGAAAGGGAGGTATTCCGCAACAGTGTTCCGACATAGGTAGCTGATCAATCTCTCTAGCAATCACCCTAGGCGAAGAGATTCACAAAGTCCACACTTTCCTGTCCTGGCATACTTCTCTAACTTCCTTCACGTCCATACATCTTTTCATGAAAGCTCTTGTGTAAATAGTAAATATGTATTACGCGAGTTGATTAATCGAATCAGCTAATGTAAGATCTGGTAATCGGTTGAAATGCAACACGCTTCCAGTAAATGTCAGAAATGCCCCTGGCAACGGTCTCCTGTTCTGCGTGCCATAACCATAAAGAACTTTCACTTGAATCCGATGTCGATGAAAATGCCAGTATTTTATCAGCATATATACATATATATATATATATATATAACATATATATAACACAGATAATAACGCCTGTCTCTTATATCTATGAATAGTTAGTGTAGGTCGTTGCCCGAAGACACACCTTCAACCTACACTTTTTCATTTTTAACTTTCGGATTTTTTTACAGGAAGTGCCCACATTGTTTATTAAAATTCCGAGCAACAAAAGGCACTCGGGTACGTGCGATATTACTTCAGCCTTATAATGTGAAAGGTGAAGCAATACCACTTTTTTTGGATATAATTTGCCTACTTCAAAAGAAAGTCTTGTAACTGCCTATTTGTGTCGACCCCATTTGGTAATCATGGCTATCGTTTTTTGCAGTCGTATATTTTCGTTTTCAATTATGCAATTATTTTCAACCAAGAAGTTGCATTTTTAACAAAATATTTGAAATTTTAAGAAAATAGGGGAATACATTTTTTTTAAATAAAATTAATGTAGGTTCCATATTGAATTCAATATGAAACGGTTTCAATTCTTAAGATTTTAAGTCGAAATATATTGCATTTTCAACAAACGAGTTGAGTTTATAAATTAAAAATCAATTTTTTTGGAAAAAAGTTAAAATTTCAACCCGAAAATATGAATTGAAAAAAAGTTAATGTTCAGACGAATTGTTGAATTTTCAAGTCAAGAAAACGAATTTTTACACAAAAGTTAAATTGCCGAACCGCAAATATGAATTTTCAACGAAAAATTTGATTTTCAACCAAAGAGATAAATTTTCAACTGAAATAGTTAAATTTGTAGTTTAAAAAATTAATTCTCAAACACAAAAAAAAAACACATTTACAACAATTTAGTTACATTTCAAACCAAAGAGATGAATTTTCAACTAATATGATGAATCTTCAACCAAAAAAATTAATTTTTAACAAAGCAGTACAAATTTCAACCAAGTAGTTTAATTTTCAAAAAAAAAATGAATGTTGAACCAAAAAAAATGAATTTTTCAACAAAAAAGTTAAGTTTCTACCAAATAGTAAGATTTTCTAATAAATACTTCAGTTTTCAACCTGATAGTTGAATTTCCAATAAAAAAGTTCATTTTAAAATTGAAAAAAATTAAATTTCAACCTAAAAACATGAATTTTTAACAAAAAAGTTAATTTTCAACCAAAGAGATAAATTTTCAACTGAAGTAGTTAAATTTGTAGTTTAACAAATTAATTTTCAACCACAAAATAAGAACACATTTACAACAATTTAGTTACATTTCAAACCAAAGAGATGAATTTTCAACTAATATGATGAATCTTCAACCAATTCTATCTCTTTATCAATCTAAATTTCCTTCTATCTTTTTCAATACTCTTTTTCTATCTCGTCCTATTTTCTAAGTCAATCTTTTTCCATCTAAATCAATCTTTTTCTATCTCTTTATCAATCTAAATTTCCTTCTATCTTTTTCAATACTCTTTTTCTATCTCGTCCTATTTTCTAAGTCTATCTTTTTCCATCTAAGTCAATCTTTTTCTATCTCTTTGTCAATCTAAATTCCCGTCTATCTTTTTCAATTCCCTTTTTCTATCTCATCCTATTATTTTACTTTCCAAGTCAAACTTTTTCTATCTCTTTGTCAATCTAAATTCCCGTCTTATCTTTTTCAATACCCTTTTTCTATCTCATCGTTTTTTCTAAGTCAATCTTTTTCCATCAAATTCAATCTTTTTCTATCTCTTTATCAATCTAAATTTCCATCTATCTTTTTCAATACCCTTTTTCTACCTCATCCTATTTTCTAAATCAATCTTTTTCCATCTAAGTCAATCTTTTTCTATCCCTTTGTCAATCTGAATTCCCGTCTATCTTTTTCAATACCCTTTTTCTATCTCATCCTATTCTTTTACTTTCTAAGTCAATCTTTTCCCATCTAAGTCAACATTTTCTATCTCTTTGTAAATCGAAATTTCCGTCTATCTTTTTCAATACACATTTTCTATCTCATCCTATTTTCTAAGTCAATCTTTTTCTATCTCTTTGTCAATCTAAATTCCCGTCTATCTTTTTCAATCCTCTTTTTCTATCTCTTTGTCAATCTGAATTCCCGTCTATCTTTTTCAATACCCTTTTTCTATCTCATCCTATTTTCTAAGTCAATATTTTTCCATCTAAGTCAATCTTTTTCTATCTCTTTATCAATCTAAATTTCCGTCTATCTTTTTCAATACTCTTTTTCTGTCTCATCCTATTTTCTAAGTCTATCTTTTTCCATCTAAGTCAATCTTTTTCTATCTCTTTGTCAATCTAAATTCCCGTCTAATCTTTTTCAATGCCCTTTTTCTATCTCATCCTATTTTCTAAGTCTATCTTTTTCTATCTAAGTCAATCTTTCTATCTCTCTGTCAATTTCAATTTCCTCTATTTTTTAAATCACTACTTCTCTATCTCATCGTATCCTACTTTTATCAACGTCTATCCTTTTCTATTACTTTTTGCATCTAAATTCATGTTTATCTTTTTCAATGCCATTTTCTCTATCTCATCCTATCCTTTCTCTATCCACGCCAATCTTTTTATATTTTTTGTAAAAATTTAAACTCACTTCTATCTTTTTCAATACCCTCTTTTTATATGTTATCCTATCCTTTATCTAGCCTCTAGGTTAATCTAAATTCCCGTCTATCTTTTTTAATCTCCTCTTTTTATATCTTATCCTATCCTTTATCAATATTTTTCTATATTTCTGTCAATCTAAATTCCCATCTATATTTTTTGATCTCCTCTTTTTTATCTCAATTGTTAAAATGAAGTTTATCTTGTTATATGTAAGTTTTATTATTTGTTTGAAAATTTAACAATTTTGTTAAAAATTCATCCTTTTTGGTTGAAACTTCAACAATTTTGTAAAAAATTAATTCATCTTGGTTGAAAATTCAACTATTTTGTTGAAAATACAAGTATCTTCGTAAAAAATTTACTTTTTATCTAAAATTCATATTTTGATTTTCAAAAGTCAACTAAAATCTTTTTTGGTTGAAAATTCAACAATTTTGTTAAAAATTCATCCTTCTTGGTTAAAAATTCAACTGTTTTGTTGAAAATTCAATTATTTTCGAAAATGTACTCGTTTTTTAAAATTCATATTTTGGTGTTGAAAAGTCAACTGAAGTCTTTTTTGGGTGAAAATTCAAAATTTTTGTTGAAAAGTCATCATTTTTGGTTGAAAAATGCAACTGTTTTGTTGAAATTCAACTATTTCGTAGCAAATTTACTTGTGGTTTAAAATTTATATTTTCGTGTTGAAAAGTCAACTGAAATTTTTTTGGATGAAAATTCAACTTTATTTTGAAAATTTGCCTTTTCAATTACAAAATTCATATGCTTTAGTAGAAATTGCAACATTCGACTGTATATTAGGTTAAAAATTCAAGAATTTTGTTAAAAAATCATCATTTTTTATTCAAAATTCAATTATTTCATAGAAAACTCATTTTTTATTTAAAATACATATTGCGGTGTTGAAAAGTCGACTGAAATCTTTTTTTAATGAAAGTTCAAAGATGTATTTGGAAATTTGTCTTTTCGATTTAAAAATTCATCTATTTTAGTAGCAATTTCATCTTTTTTAGATGAAAATGCAACTGTTTGTTTGATTAAAAATTCACGAATTTTGTTTAAAAAATCATCCTTTTTGGTTGAAAATTCAATTATTTCGTAGAAAAATTACTTCTGGTTCAAAATTCATATTTTGGTGTTGAAAAGTCAACTGAAATCTTTTTTGGTTGAAAATTCAATAGTTTTGTTGAAAATTCAAGTATCTTCGTAAAAAATTTACTTTTCATTTAAAATTCATTTTTTGATTTTAAAAAGTCAACTAAAGTCTTTTTTGGATGAAAATTCAACAATTTTGTTAAAAATTCACCCTTTTTGGTTCAAAATTTACCTTTTTTGTTGAAAATTCATATTTGGGTGTTGAAAAGTCTACTGAAATTTTTTGTGGATGAAAATTC